>JAJIBD010031108.1:0-224542 GCA_021461705.1 Cryptotis parvus | reverse complement strand
CTATTGGTGATCAGAATATCCCAGAGACAGACCAGGTGCAGAGCTGCTACTGGCTCTCACTCGTGCCCAGCCACTCACTCATGAGGCTCCCGGGATGAATGGCAGGTTCTAGCCCTGTCCTGCCACCCCAGCAGAGCCTCACAACAAGCCAGATGACCCCCCATTCCATGGACGACCTCCATTTTCCACATCCGGACTTCCCCTGTCAGAACTCTATCCAGCAGACCAGCCTATCACAGCCCGGCTCATTAGATCCACCCTGGTGCAGTCTTTTTTAATCCAGCCCAGGTATGCTGATCCAGATACAGACCTGGGGCAGAGCTGCTACTGGCTCTCACTGTGCCCAGCTCGCTCATGAGGCACCCGGGAGGGGATGGCAGGTTCTAGCCCTGGGCCGCCACCCCAGGAGAGCCTCACAACAAGCCAGATGACCCCCCCCCACTCCATGAGGACCTCCATTTTCCACATCCAGACTTCCCCGTCAGAACTCCTACCCAGCAGACCAGCCTTTTTACAGTCTTGCTCGCTTTTGCTTGAGGCCGCGGTTCATCAATAAATGCTGGATTTTGAGATGACTACAAGAGTATGCTACCCGTATGGCAGAGCCCTGGCAAGCTACCCGTCTGTATTTGATATGCCAGATACCAGTAACAATTATAGACCTCGTTCCCATGACCTGATGGAATGGTTTGAGGCTCTTTATGTTCCTGGAGCAAGCAGGTGTCCTTGGGCTCTACTTGCATGAGACAGGTCATATGGAGATGTTATTGGTGCCCGCCTAAGCAAATCAATGATGAACGGGAAGACAGTGATACAGTGATCAGAATCTATGTTGTCATGGAAGTGATTTAAAAGAGAGAGAAACTTTTTTTTAACATTGGTGCCTAAGCTCTCATAAGGAAGTAAATGTGTTTGTTTATAGTGAATTTAGGAATTATTGATATATTTTATTTTTATGTGACGAAAGGTCACATTTTTATTGCAGGAAATATTTGAAAATATGTTACTGCAGAAGGAAGAAAAAAAATGATGCTAATCATGAACCATGATGTTTTGAATGTGCATTTCAGAGCACTGCAGATTGTGAGTTTAGATTGGAGAAAATCTGTAGAGTGCCGAGTTTAGTTAAAACATCAAAGACAAAGGAGATGAACACTTGTAGGACTTTTAATAGAGTTTTTATGTGAAGTTTGAATATTGCACTGCTACTTTTGTTTTTTAAGAACTTCACACTATTTATAATCTCATATTTTATTGTGGTATTCTAGTAGAGGCTGCCTTCTAAATGTCCTTTCAACAATTTCTTTATTGCCAAATATCTAGACTATGAAGTTAACACTCATTGTTATTTGTCCACTCTCTGATACTACTGGGATAGAGAATGGTCATTACCTCAAGTTGCCTTTATTATTAAAAAAAATAGTCACCATGATTTACAATACTCTAATGGTAGGGTTTCCTATTGGGTCACACCTGGCAATGCTCAGAGGTTACTCCTGGCTCTACACTCAGGAATTACTCCTGGAGGTTCTAGGGGACCATAGGGGATGCCGGAGATAGAACCCAGGTTGTCCGTGCAAGGCAAACACCCTACTTGCTGGACAATCGCTCCCACCCAATGGTAGGGTTTCTTAAAATACTACTTTGAGCTCCTCTAGAATGGAATTGTGAACATGGAGCCAGGAGTAAGCTGCTCATCCGAAATATATAATAACAATAACAACCCAACCAAATATTAATTTGAGAAATAAATAGCACATCTGGTATTTAGTTTCATATTCTTTTTACAAAATGTTGCCAGTTGTTTCTATTCAGGTATTCTCATGGTAAATTAGTTTATCTCCTTAAAATAATTAAAACCTAGTAATTCATAGATCATAACATGTTCTTAGTAACATTATATCATGGGAAAGGTAATTCAATACATACTGATCACTCAGTGAGCCTGGTTTTAGCAAAGCTGGGTCTAAATTCTTAAACTAGGTCATAGGAACCTTGTGCAGATCTGCATATTAAATGTATCCAATTTGTCTTAAGTTGCTAGTTCATTGGCATCCTGACTCACAGGGTGTGTAATTGACTAAGTGAGTTGAGAAAACCATTTGTTCGACCTCTGTGGGAGGGAGGGTCATCAGTCTTCTGGCACCAGAATGAACAAAGTTATGATTAAATAACCATAGCCACTATCAGCTCTGAACATAATAGATTCACTTCACCTGCTCACCTGCTTCAGTTTTGTCCAAGAGCTCTACTCCTCGCCAGGCACATCCTGTTCTCCCTTTCCAGCCATAACTCAGTCTTGTAAGGAATCCACCACCCTCACAGCCTGATTTGGCTGAGAATCCAAGAGCTGCATTCCTTCTGGCACAGGAACCTTCATGGCATTCCAACTTTATTCCCTTTATATGCCCAGTCTTTTGCTTTTTCTTGGTACCCTTCCAAATGTTCATTCCAAAATAAATACATATGTATATTAAATTCTGACTTGCATTGTCTTCATTTCTTTTCACTTTAATGCTATTACTCTTTCTTCCCCTTTCCGGTTTCCTCTAAATACAAATATTCTTATACGCAAACAGTATTTTAGAAGACTTAATTCAAGTGTAATATTTTTTAAACTATGAGTAGACCTTTTAAACAAACCCTCTGTCTTTGTTTTTGGGGTGTGGGTAAATATTAAATATATGATCTCTATAGATTATATTATGGTATAGTATAAAATCTTAAGGGAAATATAAATTACATTTACTGTATGAAAAATGTGGTGCCAGAGCAATAGCCCAGCGGGTAGGGCGTTTGCCTTGCACACGGTCGGCCTGTGCCAGCCCGGGTTCCATCCCCAGCATCCCCATATGGTCCCCGAGCACCTCCAGTTGTAATTCCTGAGTGAAGAGCCAGGAGTAACCCCTGAGCATCGCTGGGTGTGACCCCAAAAAGCAAAAAAAGAAAAAGAAAAAAAGAAAAAAGAAAAATGCAGCATAAGCTTAATATGAAAGAGTATTTTGTAAAGTGATCAATTATATCATGAATTTGAGCTTTAAAAGCATAAACAACTTTTAAGTTACCTGTATGGTTTTATTTAAGACTCTACAATAGGATCAATTAGATTTAGTCACTAACTTAGTGAGCATATTTTATAGAAGATTGTATTAATAATGCAATTTTAATCTGCAATGTCATATTAAATTATATACTTTGACACTAAATTATAATGAGGGGATTGTTCCTATATGCATTCCCCTACATAAACAACTAAGGACAAAACCTGCCTATGTTGTTTCTCATTATGACTCCTATTTACTTATCCAATGAAACTTATTTTCTACTAGTACATCATATCCCGCTTTTCTCATCTCCAGTGGCAGGTCTCGTATTTTGGCAATTACATATTATTTTAATTATTCCATACCTAAGTACTATTATTCAAAGTCTCTGAGCAAAAACTTAGTTTTTTCAGTGTTTTGAATAGATGTAGAGCTATTTTCTATCTCCTTTTTCATTATATTATGGCAAAGGAATCAAACTATTTCTCTGCTGAAATATAATCAATGAAATAATATATGAATTTTCTAAAACTCATGGAACCAGGGAGATAATGCAAGGGAAGAGGCAGACCCTGCATGAGCGAAGTCACTGAGAGGAATACTCTGTGTCACATGGTGTGCTGAGCACCACCAGGGCTGACCTGTTGGTCTCATTAACAATGGTGTCACAGCTGTATCACATGGCTATGTATGAACACTTGACTCTCAGAGACTCACCATTATGCAGAAGTAAATCTGAAGTTGATTCTCTGGGAACCAGGGCACCACTGGGTGGTCCCTTCCACATTAAAAAATGCTCTAAATTTTATTTTTTTGCTTTTTTTTTGGGAGTCACACCCGGCATTGCTCAGGGGCTACTCCTGGCTCTGCACTCAGGAATTACTCCTGGCGGTGCTTGGGGGACCATATGGGATGCCGGAATCGAACCCGGCCTGCACAAGCCGGCCGCGTGCAAGGCAAACGCCTTACCCCCTGGGCTATCGCTCTGGCCCAAACGCTCTAAATTTTAAACAAATAAACAAATACAGATTGGTATTGATAGATTGACATAGTCATGTAGTAGAGAAACTACAGTGAGAAAACTAAGAATGGAAAAAATGTCATGCGAAAGGCATTCACAAGAACAAAGGAAACTTATTGTACTCAAGACTTGCAGAATGACATCGCTGGCTTTAAGATGTTAAATAAGAAGAAGAGGAAATATGAAGACATATTAAAGGGAGGAACAATGGAAAAACAGAATTTACGATAACACTACAAATTTGTGTTTTTGATTACTGGTAATCAACCCAATTTCACTTTGCAATGCTCAGAATTGCATTATACATTTAAACCACATGATTAAACCTGAATAGTTTCTATGGTTTTACCTCAGCTACCGTTGTGGTTCCATTATACCATGATCAGCTATACTTTATGTCAAGGACTCTGGAAACTCTTAACTTTGAAAGACTAATTAAAGCAGAGTGGAAAACTAGAAACCACTTATGTTAAAAAATAGAAATATGTTCATTCTATAAATATTTTGTTAGGCATAAAAAAGATCAAGTAATTGATAATCATTAACAAATTGATATTTAGCTATTTTGGTTTGCAGTGTCTAAAATATTTATATTAAAATGGCTTGCAGTTCACAAAGATCTCAAATCCATTGTACATGGGCAATATTAAAACATTTTTATAGCATTTTTCAAAAAAACACATTTATCTGAGACATGGTCAAAAAATAAAATAACAAGAAATTTTGATATGAACAATAAAGTAGAAAAGTTATTCTTTATAAAAAGAATAAATATTCCGTTTATTCAACACTCTAATTCTAAAGCAAATTGAAGAGTTCATTACTCTATTATAACATAATTCTATATTATGTTATAGTAATATTCTTGAATCACAATAATATGTCTTTGCTGTTTGAAATTATTTTATAAGTGATACATCTGACTGTTGAGTTATAATAATTTACTTTTTATTTGTTTAAATGTAGGTTTATAGGGATTTTTTTCAGGGTTAAATTTAATACATTCACTGTCTTCCCATTGTTCATCGATTTGCTCGAGTGGGCACTAGTAACATCTCCATTAGTCCTGTCACAAGCAAGTGTAACCCAAGGGCATCTGCTTGCTACAGGGACAGGAAGAGCCCAAAACCATTCTTCAGGTCATGGAACAGAGGTCCATAACTGTTACTAGTTTTTGGCATAACAAGTAAATTAAACACGGTAGCTTGCCAGGCTCTGCCGTGTAGGTGGTATAGTCTCAGCAGAAGGCTCTCATCTCGAGCATTTATGTTCAATAATCAATCCCAAACCCACCACAATTGCAACTACAATTATTTCAAATTTTCCCTACCTCTGCTTGAGCCTGTAATTAATTTTGTTTGTTTGTTATACATAGTCTGCTGATATATGGTAGAGAAACATTTTCTCAGAAGAAGGTTAATAAAAGATTGTTCAATTTCCCAATGGAACAATCGGGCTACTGAGCCCTTTCTGTAAGAAATTACTGATATATGTTGTTACAGAGTAGGCATTGTGGCTACACATTTTTTATTGGGCGCCTTAGACTTGCAGCTATAAAATGTAATGTAATAATTGGTTTTACAGTCTTCTTCAGCTAAAGACGGAAGCGGCTGCATGTCCCAGGAATTACAGAGATGTTAACTGAGTTTTTCAGCCATGGTCTCTTTGGAGATCTCTAGAGGAGTCTCTGGATCATGGCTGCTGACGAGATTACTTTGGCACCTGAGGCAGTTCACTGGTGCAACCGCTGGACCTTCTAGGGCACACAGAGATGAGGGGAGGGTCCTCATCCCAGGCTCCGAGAAAGCTTAGAGAGTTTAGTTGCAGATACCCGCATACCTGGAGTTTTCAACAGATTCACCCATGGGTGGGGGCTCGTCTGAGCAGTGGATTCCGGCCTGGAGCACGTCGGCCTTCTGCCTTACTCTTAGAAGCACAAACCCTCTCACCCAGTTACCCTACTCCCAGAAACATCCTATAGATACGATTGCATAAACACCCAACAAACTACATACCAAGGATAGTCACTACAGAGTCTGGTTTTGTAAGAGTGAAAAACCTTAACTTATTCACTTAACCTCAGTAAGAAGCTGATTAAGTGACTGAAGCAAAGCTGTTTAAGGGATGCACTGCAGCCACTAAGAAAAAAAAAAGTATCCATCTTCAGGGTCAGCACATGCAAGGCGAGTGCCTTTCCCTGTACCAACTCTCTAGACTCTCAATTTATATGTGTGTGTGTGTGTGTGTGTGTGTATTTTTGCTTTTTTGGATCACACCCCCTGGCATTGCTCAGGGGTTACTCCTGGCTGTGCACTCAGAAACTACTCCTGGCAGTGCTCGGGGACCATATGGGATGCCAGGGATCGAACCCAGGTCGGCGGCATACAGGGCAAACACCCTACCGACTGTGCTATCACTCTGGCCCCTCAATTTATATTTTTAAGGTTGAAATTATTTCACATGGGAGGACTCAACTCAGATGAGAAAGAGAAAATGTGTGTGTGTGTGTGTGTGTGTGTGTGTGTATGCACGCCACACGTAACTTTCAGAAAGGTGCAAAATAAATACTTAGCAGGAGGAACCT
Source organism: Cryptotis parvus (assembly GCA_021461705.1). Classification (NCBI taxonomy): domain Eukaryota; kingdom Metazoa; phylum Chordata; class Mammalia; order Eulipotyphla; family Soricidae; genus Cryptotis; species Cryptotis parvus. Next base: position 217,893 of record JAJIBD010031108.1, on the reverse strand, counting down.
CCAGGACTGAAGACTGAGGGAGGGTCTGTGGGACCTGCTTTTCTACCAATGAGATGTGACATACACATAGAGCTGTTTTGTTTTGTTTTTGGGTCACACCCAGTGATGCTCAGGGGTTACTCCTGACTCCACTCAGGGGTCGATCCTGGGGAGGGCTAAAAGGGCCATATGGGATGGCGGCGATCAAACCCCGAGTTGGCCATGCACAAAACAAGCACCCTACCTGCTATACTATGGCTCCAACCCCAATGCACATAACTTTTATGTAAAAATAAATCTGGAAGAATAGGTGAAGAAGGGAAGCAAATGGATACATATATTCCCCTGTTCCACATTGCCCTTAGATTCTAGAGTCCTAAGAAGGAAGGAAGACCTGTGTGATCTGGTTCCTGCTCCCCACCCTCGTTTCATGTTCTGTTCCAGTCTCACCAAACTTCCAGTTCCTCAAACAGGACACGCTCTCTAGTGCTGCCCAGCTCTGCCAAATCATGATCAGGGATAGTGATGCGGTTCAAGCAACAGATCATGGGTTGCATGTCTGAGTCCTGTGTTGGTCACAGTCCCCACACCCAGAGCAACAGTGTGCCAACTTTCCCCCAAGGTGCTCTTATATTCCTTAATTATTTCTTCTATCAACTTATGTCCAAGTGATAGTCATAAGTTTTCATTTTTCCTAACTTAAGTGTCATTTGGCAGAATTCCTAAGTGTATTATAGCCCTCTTATTTGAACGTGTTATAACTGAACAAGTATTCATTGTTTTATGTCAGGAAAATGCATTTTTCTAAAACTTTGAGTAATACATTTTCTTATTTTTATAAAATAGTTAACTGAGTATATTAAATTAAAAATATGTCCTAAAATAATACTTTTATATTATTTTTCTACGAAGCTTGGGCTTTAGTCTAAAAATATCCCTATCCAAATTGGATAGAAATGAAATGTTTCTATTTTCATAAAAACAAACATAGACACTTGAATTTTATTACAAAGAAATGATAAAGGGAAAACAAATTTGAGGACAAATGGAAAATATATATTAATATATAGCTTATATATGTATATACATATATATACATATATATATATAGGTATATGTATGTATATATATATATATATATATATATATATATATATATATATATACACACACACACACATATATCCCGCACGCAGAGCCTGGAAAACTACCTGTGTCATATTTGATATGGCAAAACCCAGTAATAATTATAAACCTCATTCCCATGACGTAAACGAGTGGTTTGAGGCTCTTCATTTTCCTGGAGTGAGCAGATGCCCCTGGAGTACACTTGCTTGCAACAGGACATATGAGAATATTACTGGTGCCCGCTCGAGCAAATCAATGAACAACAGGAAGACAAGTGATACAAGTGATATATATATATATATATATATATACATATATATATGTATATATATATATACAAGTGATATATATATAGTGATATATATATATATCTTGAACGTTATAAATATGCACTGATACACAAAAATATAAATTTAAAATAAGTAACCATTTTTTTCCTTTTTTCCATTTTGTGCTGTAAGGATATTTTTTTTTCTTTTCTTTGATTGCTTAATTGCATCACAGTGTCACACAGTTACAATGATGTTCATAATTGGGTTTCAGTCATACAATTTATATTTCCCAACACTAATATCAACAGTTCATGACCCAAACTTTTTCAGTATTTGCAAATTAACTTTAAATTTTTTACTTATCTAAGTAAATTTACATGGTTATTCATATTTTTTCCCACACATAATGTTCTCAAACCAGTCCCGTAACAAACTAGTATCAACTTCCCTCCACCAGAGTCTCTAGGTTCCTCGCACCCTTGAAGTCGCTTCCTCAGCAAGTACAATATTTTTTTTGTTTTCAAAAGGACTTTGTTTTAAGGTTTTTTTTTTTTGGGGGGGTTGTTTGTTTTCAAACAGATTTAGTTTTAAGTTTGCTCATTTTATTTATTTATTTATTTATTTATTTATCTATTTGTTTGTTTATTTTTTTTGTTTAATGGGTCACACCTGGCAATGCTCAGGGGTTACTCATGGCTCTTTGCTCAGGAATTACTCCTGGGGGTGCTCGGGGGACCATATGGGATATCAGGGATCGAATCCGGTCAATCCTGTTCAAGGCAAAGACCCTACCTGCTGTGCTATTGCTCCAGCCCATAAGTTTGCTTGTTTTAGTTTGGAGTTCATGCTCTCTATGGTGTTGTGCAGTTTTACACACACACACACACACACACACACACACACACACACACACACACACACCCTCTATATCACTGCATATGTGACCAGCATAGGATTTTCCTCAATAAATTCATTTATTTACCTATATTATTTTATAAATAGCATAACTTTAGATAAAAGAGAAAATGTAACATTAAAATAAGCTTTTTTGAAAAAAAAAGCAGCTTTTTCAGGACCCATCATTTAATGATGGCTTATTTTATGTCTGGAACAATATGAGAAATAAACACACAATTTTCTCTATTCTTCCAAATATAGATAAGCATTATGCAGATTTTACTCATCTTTGGAGAAAACCAGCATCCAATCAAATTGCACATTTCTAAATTGAATCTTTAGAATGACCATAGAACCTAGAATTTTCCCATTCCAAACTTCTTGATTAATTTTACTATAAACAATATTTCCTCCCTTTAAAAAATAAGCATTTATTAGAATCCCTTAATCATCATTAAGCAAACACTTAATTTTAGCAATATTCACATTTTTAAAAAATATTTTAATACAGAAAATGTATCATTAATAAAACATAAAGTAAATAATGTTTTTTTTTCAATAGTTAAGCAGGAAAATATATACCATATTCACCTTATTTTCTGGTGTCAAAATGTTTATGTACTGTCTATAAATTTATATCTTTAATTTTTATGTTATGCATATATAAGGTGATTAGTATTGATTCAATGCATTTATTTTATCAGTAACAATTGGATAATTTTTCATGCATTAGTAAATCTACTTATTGTTGATTCGGTTTCTTCACAGTTTGTTAGACAACAATATGCTAAACCTTAGTGTTATAAAGGCTTTAATAGGTCCTCATCAAATGGTGTAGGACAACTAAAATTATTTTTTAGTATAGTAATAACTTGGAATTTAACTTGCTTTTTCTGTGACCATATGAGCTAAACTCAGTATATTAAGTGATTGTTAGTATTCCCTCTTGTCAAATATTTAAGAGGCTTCAAATCTTTTCCTTTTTGTGATAGTATATTAAAAACAGGACCTCCATTTTCCACTTCCGGACTTCCCCTTGTCAGAACTCCACCCAGCAGACCAGCCTATCACAGCCTGACTCATCGAGATCCACCCTGCTGCAGTCTTTTTGAATCCGGCCCAGGTATGCTGATCCAGAGACTCACAGACATGGGGCAGAGCTGCTACTGGCTCTCACTGTGCCCAGCCACTCATGAGGTGCCCGGGATGGATGGCAGGTTCTCAGCCCTGGCCCGCTACCCCAGCAGAGCCTCACAACAAGAAAAAAAGAAACCCCACTCCATGAGGACCTCCATTTTCCACATCCGGACTTCCCCCCTCCTCAGAACTTCACCCGGCAGACCAGCCTATCACAGCCCAGCTTGCACGGCTGCAAGCAGCTGTGTGGTTCATCGATACATGCTGGATTTGAGATGACTACAAGTATGCTACCTGCATGGCAGAGCCTGGCAAGCTACCTGTGTCGTATTCGATATGCCAGATATCAGTAACAATTATAGACCTTATTCCCATGACCTGATGAAATGGTTTGAGACTGTTTATGTTCCTGGAGCAAGCAGGTGTCCTTGGGCTCTACTTGCATGAGACAGGTCATATGGAGATGCTACTGGTGCCCACTCGAGCAAATCGATGATGAATGGGAAAACAGTGATACAGTAATAGTATATTAAAAACAACAGAGTATTTGTACATTAGTTTTTTAAGTTTTATTAGTACTACTTTTGTAATTTTAAGCATATATATATTGATTTTGTCTACCTGCCTAATTGTCATGATCTTTCTTTTTTTTTAAATTTTTTTTATTTTTACAATTACAAAGATATACAATTAAAAAGTTCATATTTGGGTTTTGGTAATACAGTGTTCCAGCACCCATCCCGCCACCAGTGCCCATCTCCCACCACCAACGTCCCCCTGTTCCCTCCCCCCTCCCCAGCCCCTCCTCCATGGCATTTTCTTTATTTCTTTCCGTTTCTCTCTCTTTCTTTTTTCCTTTCCCTCCGGACTATGGATTACAGAACATATATTAAAGGGTTGTCATGTGTATCCTTTTGCCTCTATTTAATGCTCAGTTCTAGGTTGGCATTAGTACCCTCGACAATTGTTAGCACATTGTTCCATTTTCTGTCTGACCTAGCCTCTGACTCCCACACATTTGTGATAATTTCCACCTTTCACAAGACCTCCTGATATATGTTTCACTTGACCTTGGATATTGGTATCATAATATGTACATATATATTTATGTTATGCAGATAAATGCAGTCATTCTGTATCTGTCTCTCTCCTTCTGGCTAATTTCGCTCAACATAATCTTCTCCATGTCCATCCATTTATAGGCAAATTTTATAACTTCATTTTTCCTAACAGCTGCATAGTATTCCATTGTGTAGATGTACCAAAGCTTTTTTATCCAATCATCGATTTTTGGGCACTCTGGTTGCTTCCAGATTCTGGCTATTGTGAATAATGCTGCTATGTCATGATCTTTTCTAATGCATCCTCTTATAGGATCCTCTAATAGGCTAACAGCATCCTCTTATAGGATTTCAGTAAACAAAACACAAACTTAGGATTTCCTAAACTAAGAGTTTGTACTCATTGTTTACAAGTTTTATACTGAAAATAATTTTTCTCCTAATGTGATATGATCAGATTAAGAGAAAATAAATTTAAGTCTCCTTTATTTTCCCCAATATTTTATAGCTACTGTATGCACTTAGTTTTGTTTGTTTTTGTTACAGATACATCTGTCAGTATACGAATTATTACTTTTTCAATTGATTTAAGCTGTGTTTTTGAAATAAGGTTAGGGTTTTCTTATTACTCTTTATATTTATTGGAATTATTAAATGAGTTCATTTTTAAAATCAATTTTATAAAAATATTAATCATTATCATGTTCCTGTTTCTCCTAATTATTGTTTTCTCATCTTCTGAAATACTCCATTATTTACACATATAAAAGTATTCTTTATGTTTTACACAGTTACACATATTCATATATTTACAAGTACACATTTATGTATATGTATGTAAATTCAATATACATATTACAGTAGTCACATTTTATAAATCCCAGTGATAATTTATTTTCACTCAATGAGACTAAATTCATTTATATCGGTTGTTGCCTTTATTTAAATCTTTCCCAAATATGTCTATAGTTCTTCAATAGTAACTTGTTCATTTGATGATTGTATTTTACTTTCTCAAACATGCTTATTTTCTTGACCTTACCATTGTTTTTTTTTAGTTATCATATAGTAAATTATTTCCCTTTTCTTGCAATAATATAGATTTAACTGTTTATATTAATGGAGATTTATGTAGAAATCATTGCTGTCTAGCAGGAGGGTTTATCTCAACAAAGAGATTTTACTTTCAAATTCTGTTTGAATACAGATATGTTATTTACAAAAGTTGACATTAATGAATATTCTGTTACTTGTGGTTACTTGACACATGCATCATATAAAACTGAAGCCTCAAGTGTGCCTACATTTAAACAGAGTCTATCAATTCCCATATAGGTTTTCTAACTTTAAGTTCTTCTGATAGAAAGTAGGTATGTTTCTGCAATTCTCATTATTATGAATTATGCTTACATCTTTATAGACATACTAGGTAAATGATAGGTTCTTTGGTAAGAAATATTTACAGCTATAACGATAAAAGTATCTTCAATTTTGCTAATCTCTTCAGTTTTAGATGCTGGAAATTTCTCTGAAATGTTTGTCATTCTTTCATTTTGAATGATATATTTATTTATCATTAAATTCATATATATTATACGTATATATGTATTATGTATTAGACATATATTATACATTAAACATTTAAGACTGCTTATATATAAGCTGTCACTCAGCTCTGCAACTATATATGTATATATATAATTGCATATATATAATTATATATATACATATATACATATATGTATGTATATAATTGCAGAGCTGTGTGACTGCTTACTTATATATACACATATATGTGTATATATATAGTTGCATAGCTTTGTGACTCCTTTATAGATATTGGAAGTTGTCAGTCATTAATCTCAATTATTATGTGCAAATACCCCAAAATAGAACAGGATTGTTGATGTGACTATTTTGATGTTGTATTTCTATAAAGGTTCACACCCTTTGTATCCATAGTCTTATCATTTATTTGAAGAACATACAGAGCTCCAATTAGCTGGTTTGGATTTAATAGATATCTTCCAGATGCTGTTTAAGGATGTTTTACTGGTTTATCCCTCTTTCAAATTCGAATGGTAATCTTGCAGGCAGATGACTCTTCTTGGAGATTTTTTTTTCTGCTCAATTCTTTGAAGATGTATTCCATTCTCTTACTAGAGGAGCTCCATATGAGAAATGTGAGACGCCCTCGACCGCCTGCGGTGAAAAACGACCACAACAGGATTCTTCTCAGAACACGCTTTACTGGAGCTCTTTTAGTTTGAAATTTATGATGGTGAAAAGGACCCCGACCCTTTGTGCAAGCTGCTTTTATACAGTGCTATTCGGGCGTGTCCATTTCCCATTGGCTGGCGCAAATGGTGCGAGTTGACGTGTCCACTTCCCATTGGCCGGCGCAGGTCGTCTGAGCTCGAGCGAGCTGACGAAACATGCCCCTGATTGGACAAAGCCCAATCACACCACACCAGGGACTCTGTGCATGTGCGGGACACAGGACCCTGCGCATGCACAGGAAGGCAATGTGGCAGTGGGCGGAGTCCAGCACAAATGGCGCCCAACAAAATGTGTTATGAATTCTGTGCTCTTTTCCTTGAAATTCAGGTCTTCTTTCTCTGGTGTTGATTTACTAGTCTGTATGTCGGGAGCTGCTGGGGTCCCCAACAGTATCAGAACAGAAGCTTTCTTCTATCTCCGAGGCCACTGGGGAATAGGTGAAAAGATTCACTGGTGCAGTTCCAAAAGGCTTTTAAAAGGTACAACAAGCTGTACCACTAAAATTCAATATAATTAGCTCTGGTCAGAACTTCGACCACACAGGAGGGTCCAAGTCTCCTACCAAAGAGGATTCCACCAGAGAGTACCACTAAACTGGATCCTACCAAAGAGGAGAAAGTACCTCAGATCAGTCCCCTTATACACACAAAAGTAATCCTAACTTCAGGTGGGATCTTGTCAACAAAGATCAACTAAAAAGCTTTTAGATAATAGAAGAGTGTAGAAGGGTGGTGCCACATATAACTACAGGTCTAAACAAATGATTATGCCAAGGACTAATCCCTTCTTCTGAGACTTTGAGATTATCTATTACATGAAACACTGGAGAGGGGGCTGGTATAAAGTAATACATCTTAATTTTATGGGCATCATGTAATCTAGATGGTATCCACAAGGTCCTTCTTATTTATTATCTGCACCAGGGTGATTCTTGTTCTCTGTATACTGAAAGGATTACATTCACCTGCTTGAGGGCAAGCTATTATGATCCCTCCCTACACTCTTAAATGATAGTTTCAAGTAGCCAGGGTGGTCATCTGCTGGTAAATTCTTACTGTCCCACGCAGGGTGAAGTAGGTATAAAGAGGAGCTGAGCTCAATCTAGATAACATAGAGTCTTTGTAGATGTATAATAAGTCAGAAGTTACTCATTTGCAGTCAAAGTGACTTCCGTAACTGCCACACCCTCCATCAGTGTTTACACAGAAGAGATCTCATTAGTATGAACCCTGGCTTAAGAACTTTTAATTAGGTTAAGCTGTGAGTGGATAAAGCAGCAAAGCTCCCAAGCTAGCTAGGCCTGTCATCCAACATCTGTGTATCTCTTTGTTTCTTGATATTATGACTATAATTTGTACTGATGTTGCTCTATTTGAGTTTATTTTATATAGTTAAAAAAAGACTTCCTGGATCTACACATGAAGTTCATACCTCAGGCTGAGAAATTTGCATCTATTATCTTTTCAACAAATATTTCTTGTTCTTTCTTTCCTCTCTTTACAGTGGTCTTACTATTCTGAGATTATCATTCTTGCTATTGTCTACTAATTTTTTTTCAGTTTCTAAATATTTATTTTCTATTTTTTCTTCTTATTTTTCTTGTGCTTTGTCTTTAGCATCATTGATTTATTTGAGGACTTCTTTTTTTAAAGTTGCTGTAATCTGATAATTGTATATTTTAGATTTTTTATTCCTATTTTAGTGAATTATTTTATTTGTTCCACCATGTTTCTTGAAGGTATATGAATCTTTCATTAAAACATTTTTTTCCTTTATATCACTTTTCATTGAGAAGTATGCTGTTCATGTCATCCTCAACCAGTTTTTACCCTTCTTCTTTTGAGTATTTGGTTTATGTATTTCTGGAAGTTGACAAGTCTCAAATCTGTGAGTTGGACAGGTAGACCAGACAGACACCAGGAAAGAACAGATGTTCCACATTGTGCCTGTTGACTGACTAGCAGATTCTGTCCTTTATAGGAAATATCATCTTAATGCTATCAACTGTTTGCATGAGACCCATAGTCTATTGATATAAATGATAACCTTAAATTGAAAATGAAACTGTATTCATAACAAGTTCCAGATGTTGTTAAACAAGCAACTAAACACTACAGCTTAGCCTGCCTAGTCACTTGTCACTTGTTTTACACTTTGTGTTTAAAATACAGAGTGGTGGAATATGTAAATCTGTAGAAATCTTAAGAGACAGGGTTAAATATAAAAAAATAATGAGAACAATATTTCACAAGAAATACCTTACTAAAGTCTATGACACTAAAACTGTTACAAATAAAACTATGAAATGAATATATGTTATTTCTTTTTCTGTACCAAATAAAATGTTAACCAGTTTTCAGAAGTTTTGAGTGAAACGTCGCTTATTTTTTGCTGAAAAGGTGTCATAATTTGTTAATATGTTACTAAATTTAATGTATATTTGGCACTTTTTGTAGTTTTAGGGAATTTATTATTAGTCATTTTGGAGGAGAAAACCTTTTCATATCAGTCTTGCCATGATAAATCACAAACGCAGGATGTATTTGCTATCACAATGTAGTATTTGTATTGTTATTTAGAAAGCCTTTAATCTTTTAGTTGGCAGTCCATTACTGTTGTACTATAATTTTGTCACAGAGTGACTAAACAGAAAACTGACAAAAACAAACAAAATGTTTTGGCAGCAGAAATATGATGTTCTCATCAAATTGATGTCATATCATTATAACAAAGTGGTTTAACTACTTAGTCTCTCTATGTATATTTACATGTGCTCAATTGCATAGAAATACCAGAACAATTATTTGCTATCAATATGAGTCTTTGTCCTGCCCCTTGAGGTGTTGCAGTTGTGGCTGTGTTGCCTGGCTATGTCAGCAGGTGGCAGAGAGGAGACAGGTTTGTCTACACTCCCAATGCTCTGCCCCGTGAGCCCTGGATGGCTGATGGTCTGACATAGAAAAAGACTGGGCACCCTGGGATGAACCCAGAGCCACGGATGAGCCTGGCAAGCTGTATTCAATATGATAAAACAGTAAAAATAATGGACCTCCTTCCTAAAGAGTGGAGATGTTACTGCGCCCACTCGAGTAAATCAATGAGCAATGGGAAGACAAGTGACAAGATGAATCTTTTTAAGAGTAAATCGTCTTATGAAAAGGGTTCACTAAATTTAATGCACTTGGCTTCTTGTGTATACAACACTTGTGTCAATTCAAATATTTTTTATAGATGCTACCAATTATAGAATAAATCTAATGAAATCTTTATAGTAGTATTTTTCTGCTATAAAATTTTTCTCCATTCTTTTCAAGGTTATATGATTTAATAGATTTTGTTTTAGTATGCCGCCTGAGAGTAAAAGAGAATCATAGTATAAATTATTTTATGTGATTTTATTTGAACTGGACTTACAACAGCTTATAAAATACACAAAAAATATAACAAAAAATACACAAAAAATAATATTTTGGGATTTTTAATAAAGTAAAAGAAAATAAATGTACAAATTTTCTTCATAGCAAATAATCTAATACAATGTATTATTTGTATGTGTTATAAACTGTAGATAATTTTAGGTTTTTAGAAGTCTGATATAAGAGATAATATCATTAGTCAATATTTAATAAATTAAACTACCATGAGACAATTTTTAAATTTTCCCTATTTATTTATATAAACACATATAAGCATTTATATATCATTTCACATAAGGAATGCAATCTAAATATTTTTAGGTAATGGTATACTATGTATATTGTATAATGTGATCTATATGTACACTGTTTATATATAGTGTAAATATATATAGTATAGATAGCATGTTTGTAATAACTATAAAATATATAAATGCTATTATAATAGTATATTTATACTTTTTTCATATGCATACCACTTATAAGTGCTATTGAAAGGCTCAGGAGGACCACTCTGATTCCATCTTGAAGAAGTTTGTGCATTAGGGTCATGGGTTTACAACCTACTAGGAAAAACATGTCAGACGTCAAGAGCATAAACATAAGCATCCAGACACTGGGCCACAAATGTATGATGCCAAAAACCGAGGAAAGGGTGACAAGAGCGAGAGCACTGGGTCAAGAAGCACATGAGTGATGAGATATTTCAAGACTGTTTTGAGGTTTGCACCTGATATTGTAGCTCATTATTTTGAGAGCTAGAAAACCAGAAAGCTAGATGGAACAAACGGCCCAATTGCTGCTATACTTGTACTTTGTCTTTGATATGAATAGAAATTCAAAAACTCATCTTATTTATGTAACCCTCAGAGTGTGAAAAATGCAAAAGCTTCAGTGGCTCAGGGCTTTCCTTGGCTTGAGGTCCCTCACTGCTGAGCTCTCTAATAAACTTTCTATGCTTGCATATCCTGCTTCTGGAGAGTCTATGGAGCAACGGTCTAACAGCATGTGTGTGAGTGTGTGTGTGTGTGTGTGTGTGTGTGTGTGTAGTGTGTAATATAGGTTAAAGAGAGCAAAGTCAAAGATAAACTATATAATATTTAGGCAGGAATTGCAGGTTGCTATCATATAGCTAAATTTATTTTCACAAACAGAATTAGACATGCTATGTTGTTCCATGTTAAAATGAATATTTTTCAAACAATTTGACATATCAACTTGAGAGAAAATTAATCTTTTCCTGAAATATTAATGGCAAGATAAACAATTTAAATGGTTTTTCTGTTACTACTTACCACATATTCTAGACTTTCATAGAGTCACAGAAAATATGGTGATTGCATTTGATTCTTTTAAATTTATATTTAAATTTCACTTTGGAAAACGCATTGAAAAAAAATTAAGAGTTGTTGGTTTACACCAATTCCAGTTCTCCTGAGGACACATCCCTCCCCACCAGGCACTCCAAATCCTCTGTGATTATCTTCAGCATGTCCTTTTCGTCTTTCTTTCCCTATCAATTAGTCACAAATATCGCTGAATAAGACACAGTAATATACAAAGCTTAACATTCTCATGGTTTTGCATTTTGTATATGAAAGTGAAATATTGCTTTTCTCTTTCCTTGATGTCCTTTGCATTTTTTATATTAGAGAAATGGCCTTTTTTGTATAGACAGAGGAAGACAGTTAATGCTATGCTTTTGTAATAGGGGAGTCAGTTGACTCTGAAATAGTTCCTCTTGGGCATCTCTCATATTTACCTGACTTAAATCTCAGTTGCCCTTAGATTGATCAAAATTCCTTTAACCCCAAAAAGGTGAGTTCAGCAGCTGGATTTGGATGTAGCCATGGCAAGCCTTGAGTAAGTTACCCTGGCCTTGGCCTGGGACAGGCTGAGCGCCCATAAGAAGTGTAAAAAGTTTAGAGCACAATCATGGAACAAACTCTGACATGACCCATAAAGAAGTAACTGAGTCAGGACCTTGTTGAGGTTAGAAAAAAAAACTAACTTGGCCTCAGGATTGTAGTCTGGAATAAATAACGAGCTGTTCCCTGGAAATATCACCCTTTACCATACGACTAGGGAGACCATTGAAGCTTAATCTAGGGTACAGATAAAAGTCCTTATCTCATACTGTGTTTATATAAAATGAATAAAAATATTGTTAAGAAGTAAATATAATATGGATGAATGGATTACAGGTAGAGGAAAGGGGAAAATAATAGGTCCCTAGACCATATTCTGTCTTTGTCCTTAGACAGCACTTTTCCAATAGGTGTCTAGAGTACTATATAGCCCCAACAAAGGATTCCATCTCTGGAGTGAATCACCTAGTGATTATGCCCCCAAAGGAGGGGCTTTACATCTGTTTATATTTATGTTCAACTAAACACATATATATGTGTATGCTTAATTAAGCCTGTCTATATTTATACTTGATCAATACCCTCTGATTTGTTAATGGCTAAAACTTTGCCCCTCGAGGTGTTGAAGGAGTGACTGTGGTGTCCAGCTGCATCAGTAGGTGGCAATCAGGGGTCAGGGCTTGTCCACACCCAGGACTCTGTCCTGTGAGTCCTGGATGGTTGATGGTCTGACATAGAAAAATAATGGAATGAACCCAGAGCCACAGCAGAGCCTGGCAAGCTACCTGTGGTGTATTTGCTATGCCAAAAACAGTAACAATAATGGACCTCATTCCCAGCGAATGGGGACGTTACTGGCTCCAGCTTAAGCAAATTGATAAACATTGGGAAGACCAGTGACAAGTGGCAATCTACCTGAAGAATGTTTACTGTTTTAATGATGATAGGTTCTAAGCAATAAGTACAGCAATCTGAGGACAGTCAGGCTTCAATCTAGGAGGCTTTAAGCCTCATGATCCCATGTCTTTTCACTGTTATTACTTCTTTTTTTCTTAAGACTCTTCGCATCCACTACTTCAGTCCTGTTCACTCACTGCTGGTCCCTGGCATCTTGAGCACACAAGCCTATGGCCCCATTTCTTTGCTGATGATTGTGGGGACAGTTATTGACCCAAACACACCAGGGGAGTCTGTGAAACCCCAACAAAGAGTAAAAAAAAATGTTGAGCATTAACAAATAAACTAGTAAAACACTAAGCACAGAGGACATGATTTGTGGAAAATATTCATTGCAAAGCTATGTTCCACCATGGACTAATTCTAGAGTCTCCTTCATGGCTGGCTAAAAATAAATCTGTGAATCTTATCAATGCATCCTTTGCTTCCATGATCAAGATTATTTTATATATACTACTAACAGAGCCCTATCACCTTCTCTTAAATAAAAACTAAAGGGATACCTATTAACAAATGTTTATAAACCTTCATTACATTGCAATAAATTCTTTAAGAAAAAATTAGATCACAGTTGCAATCTCACATTTGTTGTCATTAGTTAGGAACTGATATTTTGTCAATTAGCTAGAGATTTTAAAATTATTTATAAACAATATATTTGATGTGAAAACTAAAAGCACTCCAGTTACAGGTCCTCCAGAAAATGTCAGTAATCTGTGAGCTTATTTTAACTTAAGCAGTGAAACTGAACTTCTTTTTCCTTAAATGTTAAGCAAAGAATGAAATTTTAACCATTTAAACTAGCTTCCTCTTAAAATCTGCTTTGACTTCCATATTTGCAGATTGTACTAAGTTTTGCTAGACAGTGTTTTCTCTTGCTCTTTACAATATTGTCTAGGGAAAACGAAAACTGTGTTGTTAGATGTTTCCATGGTATTTCCTAATTAAGACCATAAAAAATGGTGCTATGTTGGTAAAGTTCAAACCATTGCTGCAGTTGAGATTAAAATTCAGCCAAACATCAAAAATGAATCTGAGTGGGACATCAGATGTATTTGAATGTGACACACAACTAGCCCAGGGATCTGAAGAAAAACAATCTTAGAGAAGTTTCCTCTGTTATAGACTAGAACTGTCCATGGCTTTCTCACGCTCTTGCTTTGGTTCATGTATTATGTTCTTTATCTTAATCAGGTTGACTTTATGATATGGTTTAGGATATGGTAGTGGGTTTCTGTGCCTATAATGCATATTTAATACATCATTAATTGACATTGCTTCAAAGAAACGTGGACTGAAGACCTATACACAAATAATCCATTATTTATGTCAGGGACCCTGGCCAGTAGCCCACAGTATGAAAGAGGGAGACCTAGATCATGCAGGACTTCATCCCTGCGAAAAAGAAGAGAGATGGATTTGGGAGAAACTCTGGCTTGCCACTGCTGAGAAAGGAATGAAAAAAAGACACCGATGCAGTGGGGAGTTCTGGATAGCAGTTTTCATTTTACTGAACACAGTTAAACCTTTTATGCAATTTTTGGGTGGAGGGGGTACAAATACAAATCACAGAATTTGCAAGCTCCTCATTCATTGCAACAGATAACAATCACAGACTTAGCATTTGCAAGGTAACATTTGCAAGGTAACAATCAATGATTTACATATTTCCGTGGTCAGAGGTCAGAAGACCAGGCACAACCTGCCTCACCTTGGCTTGGATAAGCACAGATGCTTTGGGTATAACCATATGGTCAGGGGGCCATTTCTAGGTCCAGCCCTTAGGGTCCTGTGGATGGAAAGTGCTGGACCTTATGGGGAAATGCTGGATCCTAAGGCTAGCTGCTCAGAACCCAACAATTTAGAATTGATAACTTGTGATTATTGCTTTATTTGTTTTAAGTTGATATGGCTGGTGAGAGGTGTTGATGTCTCTGATGAGTCAGATTTTGAGCGAGTTGATGTCTCTGATGTGTCAGATTTTGAGAGAGTACAACACCTATGAAGAAGGTCGAGTAATGCACAAACAAAAAAAGTCTCTATGAATCACTTTGGGGAAATAGCTCCCTTAATTAGGTGTGCCTGAAACTTTATATATTAATTACTATATTGTATGATTGAAGTAAAAAGCTGTTTTTCTGTATTTTAAAACATATAATGAGTTTAATAGCTATAGTTAGTTAGATGCCTAACATGAAATAATAAAAATGTGTCTAATTTAAGATATATATTTATATGTATATGTGTGTATGATATCATAGTAGCTCAAGCTAATACAGTTTTGTTTTATTAATAAAATCTATCTTATTTTCAGATAATTAGTTTTTCTCTACTTATGAAAACCTTATAGGCACACGCTGTTTTGTTAACTTAACATAGCATGTAATATTAATTATCTGTTTAATAGTATATTTAAAATTCTATAAAAATGTACAATCACTTGTCAAGAGACTTAGCACAAGTGTTAAGGTGCTTCCCTTGCTCTTGGCCACCCCGTTTCGCATATCTTTTCCATAAAACCCCCAAGAGATGTGGTGCTGGGATCACTCCATGTCAATCACATGTTAGACAAGTCCCCTAACAGAGGTACTATGTCCTTAGCTCCTGATTTGCACATATTGTAGTTGAATAAGAAGGACCTTATAAGAAAGGGAACAGGTGAGAGACTTTGTATATTATGCTGCATGTTTCAAATATGCACCATTAGCATTTTTTCTAAATGATGCTTAATATAATTGACAATTGAGTTTTATTTTCCATATAAATATTATAGGTGCTTGATGCCAACAAGGTGCTAGTTGTCATCAACTGTTTAAGTTGAGTGCAGTTTTAACTAGGAAGGATATTTTAATTATGCTTTTAATTTTTCTTACATAAATTAAATGCCCTTTTGGTGCAAATTAGTAAATATTTGATTTTTCTGTTTGAATGCCATTCATAACCTGTTTGAAATTTTATTGAGATAAAAAGTTATTGTGTAATGTGTAGATTCATTGTTGGTGTAATCAGGTTTATTGTTGTTAGGTGTCCTACTATATACAGCTAAAATTATAAACAAAGATCTTAGAATTCTGGAATATTATACACTTAAGATAAATCACAGTCAACAATGCAAAGTTATATAAATTTGATAGAAAAAGAAGCAGATGTTGCCTCCAGGAAATTTTATTTACTACTGACCTAAGTTAAATGTTTCTTATTCTTCAGCAAAACCATACTGAACAATTATTTTGCATATTAAACTATCATAAAATATTTTCCTTGTATTAAATTATGCTGAAAATGTCTCAAATAATTGTCTAAAATATTACTTTTTTTAGGACATTGATATTCTTAAAAATATTGTAGTGTGCTGGAGTTATAGAACATGGCTGCCTAGGTTAGATCATTGGCATCTGATATGTTCCCCTAAACACTTCCAGGATAGAGTCAGGTGTAGCCTTTGAGAATCTCAATATGTGATCTTAAAAGCAAAAGAATATAAATAAAAATTATTTATCTCATAATCTCATGTAAAATCCCTTATCTTTTCACTGGTCCCACTGTTCTTCTTCTTATGGGAAGCCTGTTCAAATTATACTTTTTATTTTTTAATTTATTTTATTTGAATCACCGTGAATTATAAAGTTATGAAGGTATTCATTAGCTTCTTACATATGATGTTTTAATAACAATCTTTTCACCAGTGTCCACTACACTTTATAATCATTAATGTCCCAAGTTCTCCTCCGACCCCCATAATACCCCGCTGTGCAGTCTGGCGTCTATGTAGTTACATTTTCCTTCTACATTAAAACAACTTCCCAGCCCCCCCACATGCAAATTGTATAAGGGGTTAACAACTATTTTCTTTTATTTTTGTTGCAACCCTCAGATTACTTGTTTATGATATCCTTGTTACTGATGAGGGGAAATATAATTTGTATGACCTGCTTACCCTGCTTACCTTTATTTGAGTGAAATAAATGCAGTGAGTTTTAATAAAAAGTACTTTCTCCATGCCCGTATCACAGAATTTACTGAAATATTTGGATAATTAAGACTTGATGGGAAAAATAATTCTAAGAAAATAGTAATGAACCAGAGAAGTTTAGATTTTAGGAAACATGTTCAAGTGCATGCCACAAAAAGTGTCTATTAAAATCATTCCATTGCTGCTCTTTCTACTAACCTAATCACTGCTAATGGCTTTACTGTGTTGTGGTTCCTGGCTTGAAATCAAATCTAAATCTGTCACTGTTATCTCCTAAAAGCAAAAGCGGGTGCTGCAGAAAAGATTTTGGCAGTGCTATGAGAGTTCTGGAACAGTTTTAGTTACTTTTGCTTTAAAATCTTAGCCTTCTTTAAATGTATTCATTTGTGACATTTTTCTATTCCTCATCAATAAATTGATAAAACCATGACAGAATAATAAAAAATCTTAATGATCAAATGAAGAAAACATAACACATTATAGCATTCACCCTTATCAAGTGTATCTATTAAAATAATTTCTAAGAAAATATATAGAAATATCTATTCACAGTTATTTTAGAATATAACTATTCTTACAGAATATATATTTTAGAAGAATAGAACTATTCTTACAGTTATTTTAGTAGAACAATACCTGGCATCAATAAAAAATTTTAAATAGAATTTTGCAGGCAATGTTATTTTAAAATAAATTCATAATTTTATCTGGTTTAGGTATATAAGTACTCACCATACCTCTGCAGAATTAAAAAAAAATCAGTGTAAAATGCAAAAAAATAAACACATTTATATATTATTAAAATTATCAATTTGCAAATGATGACAGATATTTCTAAGAAAACTCATGGAACATTACGCATGATAAATGTTAATTAAGTATGACAAATGATTAAATATAATTAGACATTTTATTTGAATAGACAGACATCTAACAGATTTTGCATACTCAATTGACATTTTTCTTTTATCTTTACAAACTTTCCTACCAATGCTTATAGATCGAAGACCTTGGGAACTGACGAGTTACTAGGTAGTAAGCAGTGACTTCATGAGATATGAGACATGATAACCAGATTTTCGCATTACAATTTCTATTAACTTTGAAATTTTTATTTTAACATTACTGGGCAAACAGGATATCACAGATTTATTAAGAATTTTTAGTGATAGTACTATGGATTTTATAACAGATATATATATATTCATAAGTATCATTATAAAAGATAAATCTATTCATAAGTATCATTATAAAATAATAAAATACACATAAAAGAGAATTTGTGACTTTTAGGTATTGATTCTCATAATAAATGTAGAGAAAGGAGAGAAAAATATTTTGAGCCTGGATTTATCAGTATGATCATAAAACACAGACAACTTATAATCTCAAGAAATCTTTGTTTCAAAAACTTTTAAAAACAATAGGCAAAAAATCATTGAAAAGTAATATATAGAAGCACATATAAAAGTAATATTTATATATATAAAAGCAATATACAGAATATATAGAAGAATGAGATGTAGCTGTAGCAGGTGGTTTGTACAGCAGTACGATTTTTAAGGTGGCACAAAACTGCAATACTGCGAGTGAAATGAGTCTGATTTCTTTTTATGAAAGAAAAGATAAATTCATATTTACTGTTGGAAAGTTCCAAGCAGATGACTTTATGATATATATGAAAAAGTCATGACTCTATGTGCAACAATATATAAGTAAATTTAAATTAAAAATAAAGAGACCAAAAATGGTCATTTAGTCACTTGTCACTTGTCTTCCCATTGTTCATCGATTTGCTCGAGTGGTCGCCAGTAACATCTCCATTCATTGGGAATGAGGTTCATTATAGTTACAGTTTTTGGCATACCCAAATATACCACCGGTAGCTTGCCAGGCTCTGTTGTGGCTCTGGGTTCATCTCAGGCGACCTAGTCTTTTTCTATGCCAGACCATCAACCATCCATCCAGGGCCCAAGCGGTGTAAACTAATCTATAATAATCTTTTAAATAATTGTACAAGTTAGTGAGTACCATCAGTGAATGCTATATCAATAACAATGTCAAAGCATGCATTCCTAAATATGTTTATATTGTCAGACTGTGGTAAAGAAGTTCAAAATTAGAATATAATTAAGTTTTCAAGTATAGATAAAGAATATTTCATATGATGATTATGTGAAAAATATTTGGGCCAGAGAGACAGTATAGCATCTGCCTGGCTTGCAGCTGAACCTAGTTTGACTCAACCATTGAATACAGTCCCCAGTTTTTACAGGATTGTTCCCTTAGCACAAAACAAAGGGTAAGTCCTAAACAGATATGGTCCCATACCAAAAGAAGAACAAATTACCATTTTTAGGCTCTGTTATAAATGAAGCACTATTCTTAGTATTAGATATATGTAGCATACAGGTACAAACCATAAACAAAGAAAACAAGTGAATATTTTTAGTATGATAGAAAGTGATGAAGTTATGAAGGAAAAAAGCACAGTGAGGCAGTGGAAGCTACTACCTTGTATGAAGGGGTGTTGTAATTTACTAACAATTATTATTTTTGATCTTGGGTAGCATGATTGGTTGTTGGGCATTCTCTCATATTTAATTGTCGACTGTGAAAGAAATTGCAACTGTCACCTGGTAATGAGCTTACACAAGAAGAGAACTAATTAAGAAAAAGCTTTATGCTTTAGATCTATAGTAGTATGGTAGTGATATATTCATGCATTTTTATACTGAATTATATTATACTATATTATGTTGTATTAGATTACATGTAATATTATGTTCCTTAAATATTCTCCAAATAATCAGCATGGATATTGGTATCATCAGAGTTATAGTAAAACATCACAATTTATGACCATAGTTTGGAGAGTTGAAGTTTAGTAATCTAAGGATAATGTGAGTGAAGAAAGACACGAGGGATTAAAAACAACAACTGAAGTAGCCAATAGTGATGGGATTAACAACTAAGTATTTGAAGTTAAACATTGAGAAGCAATATTCCATTCCATGAATAAGGGTAGTACTTGCTCAAACTGGGATGATATGATTTTTCACTGGACAAGTAAGTAATTTCATAAGTTTAGTGAAATTCGGATAAATAAATCATTACCTATTAAGATGCCAAATATTCCTAAGCATGGCTGAAAATAATAAATTATGAACCAAGGAGTATGCCATAATCATAAAACCATAAAGTAATTGAAGAATACAAAATAATGTTGATGACAATTCTATTTTTATTCTAAGTGAGTAGATTTATTTCATTTATGTTTACTGTGTATGTGTGTGTGTGTGTGGGGGGGGGTGTAATGGGGCAGTCCAAAGTGGCCCAAAACAGGCCCTGGGATTCCTTCTAGTAGTGTTGGTTAGCTGGACCGGCTGGCTGTGATGTGAGGTCCCAGAATGTATTGCTTCTTGAACCATTTGGGGCCAGCGATTATCTGGTTCTTAGGGTCCTCCGGAGCTGAATCCAGCAATGTTTAGAGGACCACTTGGTGCTGGGAATAGAATGGGGTCAGGTACATGCACTGTACCAAATTTCTGGTCCTTGAAATAGATTGTTAGAACCAATTTTATTTTTTTGCTTTTTGGCTCACACCTGGTAATGCTCAGTGGTTATTCCTGGCTCTGCACTCAGGAATTATTCCTGGCGGTGCTCAGGGGACAATATGGGATGCCGGGGATCAAACCCGGGTCAGCCATGTGCAAGGCAAACGCCCTACCTGCTGGACTATGCTCCGGCCCTAAGAACCAGATCTTGCAGCCACACAGAATCAAGAAACGACATATAGAATTGGTTAAAAAATATGAACAACATTGCAATTGTATATCTCATGGTGGTATAATAAAATATTAATTAAAACAATAATTTATTGAGGCAAAAATGCGCTGAGGATTCATAAGCTGGATCATTCCCTGGGCTTGGAACTCTGAAATATACTAAAGGCACAGATACTGTACTTTTTGCAATAATAAACAATTGGTTAAAAACATAATTTTTAACCTGAGCCAGAGCATTCAAAGCAGGGTACTGAAGTGGAACATCTGATCATGCTGAATTGGTGCACATTAGCTCAATTTCCATTCCAGAAATTCCCCAACCTTGGTTAGGCATTACATACATTGTTTTGGGTCTCCATACGTTTTTCTTTTCCCAATAATTAGAGCTTATGTATCCTTTAAGTCTTTCCTTCCTTTCAACACCTACACTCACTTGCCTTCTTATTCGATTTGCTTTTTGCTTCACAAGATGAAATTACTAAAACGATAATATTATATGCTCATCACTTTTGTTTCTCCTACTATATCTGATTCAAAGTTTTGCTCTTTAGCATAGAAAAGAGATTTATTTGTTTTTCTTTTGTGAATTAAATACATCCAAAGCTATTGTTTGCAGTGATTTGAAGTGGCAAATTAGAAAGAATTGTTTTGAAAATGATGTGGAAGCCTCCTAATTTTCTAATTTTAAACATAAAAAGAAAAAATATCCTCCTCATTCTATGGCAGAATAAAATGTATAATATGTGCGTAATGAAGGTAGCAATAGCAAATTTGTTCAATAAATACTTCCAAGGCTGCATTAAGTTTCAAATGCACCCCCCTACCCCCATGTACATTACCAAAGTTCCTTAACTCTTTCTACAATTTTACCTTCCTTATTTCACCCCCTGGATCTTTACGCATAGCATGGGTTAAGGTTATCTTCTATAATTTTGTTTTTTTGTTCTTTGTGTGTTTTGTTTTTCTGACAACAGTAAGCCCAGTAAGACCTGTGCAAGGGAGTGAAATCTCACACTAACAGAATTTGCAGGGCCCACTCAATGATTTATTGGGATCCAATAAATTGGGGGCATTTGAAACTTAATGCAGCCTGGAAGTATTAATATCATCAGAATCTTAATGTTTTTACCAGGAAAAGAACTTTTAACTCTTGCTTGTATAAAAAAAAATAGGGACCAAGGCAGTTATGGGAAATATCCATATAATGCCTTCCCCTCAAAAAAGTAGCTCTGGGCTTAAAGCAACTTAATTGGGGCGTTTGAAACTTAATGCAGCCTTGGAAGTATTTATTGAACAAACTTGCTATCGCTACCTTCATTATGCACATTCTATACATTTTATTCTGCCATAGAAGGAGGAGGATATTTTTCTTTTTTTATGGTTAAAATTAGAAAATTAGGAGGCTTCCACATCATTTTCAAAACATTTCTTTCTAATTTGCCACTTCAAATCACTGCAAACAATAGCTTTGGATGTATTTAATTCACAAAAGCAAATGGGTCCAAACATTAATGGACCCATTCGTCTCCCAACGAACAGAGACGTAACTGGCACCCACTGTACCAAATCGATGAACAGCGGGAAGACAAGTGATCCTCCTCATTGTTCATTTTGCTGAGTTGTAAATAGTAAGATACAGTGACATTCTAGGGAAAGGGAGAGAGAGAGAGAAAGGAAGAACAGAGAGGAGAGAAGAGAGAGAAGGGGGGTAGGCGGGAGGAAGAGAGGAAAGAGGGAGAAAAGAGAGAAATACTCAAGAGAAATCAAAGGAGAAAAAAGCCCAGAGTTGCTTTTTGAGGGGAAGGCATTATATGGATATTTCCCATAACTGCCTTGGTCCCTATTTTTTTTATACAAGCAAGAGTTAAAAGTGCTTTTCCTAGGTAAAAGTATTAAGATTCTGATGATATATTCTTGATTTCTTACCACAGCATTTATATTTGTGCTCCTGGTGCACTCCTTGATCGATTCATCGGTGCTCTGGACCTTAAATGTTCAGCCCTGCCCACTGAACTGTCTCTCCACCCCTCTGGCCTTGGAATTGTGTAGAACCTTACACATAAGAAGAAATCCAAAGACCCTACTGAAATCATTGTCTTTTTTAAAAGCCCCTCTCCCTCCAATTCAGAGAAAAAGTTTTTCACTCCTCCAGATATAACTAGATTCTTTCTTTCAGACATTTGCCCCATTGGATCCCAATAGATCATTGAGTGGGCCCTGCTGATTCTGTTAGTGTGAGATTTCACTCCCTTGCACAGGTAGGTGGGCTTACTGTTGTCAGAAAAACAAAGTAGACAAAGAACAACAAAACAAAATTATAGAAGATAACCTTAACCCATGCTATGAGTAAAGATCCAGGGGGTGAAATAAGGAAGGTAAAATTGTTGTAGGAAGAGAGTTAAGGAGTTTTAGTAATGTACATGGGGGTGGGGGGGAGGGGACCATTTGAAACTTAATGCAGCCTTGGAAGTATTTATTGAACAAATTTGCTAATTCTACCTTCATTACGCACGTGTTATACTAATTTACTAAAGTTATTCTCTTTTTATTTTTCCCTTTCTTATTACTTTGTAGTTGTTTTGCTGTCGTTTCATGGCTGTATCAGGCTGTTCAGATCTTTCTCCTGAGACACTCAGGGATCTTTTGGAGAGATAGAGGATGGTGGGACATCTGGATGTCAGGGATCATTGTGAATCTGTATCCAATGTCTGTGGGAAAGACATTATATAAATTTCATTTCTTACCAGTTTGTATTCTATAGTAGCTATAACTTACAAGTACCTATGAAAATGAGATAGAAGTTAATAATCACATTTTCAAAATGCAAATAGAATAAATATCCACTTTTAATTAGTTAAAATTCAACAGGCATTTTAGTATCATACTTGAGTACATATTTCATATATTGATTCTTTTCAAAAAATTCTGTATATTCATTCCAATGATGAAATTATCAATACTTAAAGATATTCATTGCATAATCCTATTTATTTATAAAGTATATAGTGGCATATCTCTAATATGAATCTGAGATAATGTCTTCATAGTTACACTTAGGGAAAAAAAAGTAAAAGCGACTTTTTTGGTAATTTTTACTATGGTCTCAATGCTAACAAAGTCATGCTAATAATATTACTTTTGTGTTTGTTTTGATGGAGAATGAAAAAGAGAGAGACGAGAGAGAGAGGGAGAGAGAGGGAGAGAGAGAGAACTTAAAGAGAGAATAGTGACTTCTCAGGAAGGGGAAAGAGTCTCCAGGGGAGCATATTCAGGAAGGTGTCTGCTTTGCATACAGCCACTCAGGATCCAATTATCATGAAGTCACCAAGGCCCAATCTGGATTGATTTCAAAGTACACAGTGAGAACTTCTAATTAAGCAGGTGTGACCAGAAAACATACTTGAAAAAAGGAAAAGAGAGAGTGGGGGGCTGGAGGGAGGCTTGAGGGATAAATGAAGGAACCAAGGAAAAAAGAAAAAAAATTGAGAGAAACGGAAGGAAGGAAGGAAGGATGGAAAAAAGAAGAAGGGAGAGAAATAGTAAAAAAGGAAAGAGCAAAAAAAAAAATGTAGGAAAGCAAAAATATCAATAAAGCAAGAAAGAAAGAAAAAGAGGTCTTGCTGAGTACCATCTTAGAGTGAGATTTGAGTAATATCCAGGAATAAAATTGACATGAAGGGACAGAAAGGGTGTGCAGATGCTTGAAATGTACACAAATCAATAGGCTGAGAACATCTTTTATAATATTCTTATAAGTGATGTTTCAAAAAGATAAGGTATGAAGATCTGGTTATACCAATAGAAGGAAGTTTTATTGTAGAATCTGAAGAAGTCGAGAAGTTATAGCAAATGTTAAGTTTCTACATTTTCAAAAAATTTTCCACTAAGCCATTTTTTCTTCAAAACTATTATTTTTTTTCTCAATAAAATAAAATATAGTATGGAGTACTGAAGGATGATAGCTATATTTCAACATTTATGAAATATTAAAGTACTGTATATCAAATACCATGCTGTAATTAGTATCACTTGTATCACTCGTGTTCCCATTGTTCATCAATTTGCTTGAGCAGGCACCAGTAACATCTGCATATGTCGGGAACGTCGCCGGGGTCCCGACAGTGTCAGGACAGAGGTTGTCTTCTACCTCCGAGGGCGCCGGGAGAAAGATGAAAACTCACGAGTCGGTGCAGTTCCAAAAATGGCTTTTAATAGTACAAAAGCTCTTCCACAGCAATCCAATATAATGAACAAACTCTAGCTCTGGTCCGAACTTAGACCATACAAAAGAACCTAAGTCTCCCACCAAAGAGAGAGGATGTCACCCGAGCTGAGTCCTACCCAGAAGGAGCAAAAGGCCAAAGAGCAAAAGGCCAAAGCCAAAAGCCAAAAGCTGCAGGAGCCTAAAGCTGAAGGCTGAGGAACCAAAAGGCAAAAGGTCAAGGGGCCTCAAGTCAGCCCCTTATATACACCAAAGTAATCCAATCGGGAGGTTGTCATGCCAACAAAGAACCCTAAACAGAGTGTAGTGCCACACCCTATTGTAGGTATAAACAAAGGTTACACCAAGGACTAATCCTGAGATTATCTCTTATGTAAAACACTGGAGAGAGAGGGGGCTGATATAAAGTAATACATCTTAACTTCATGAGCTTCATGTAATCTAGATGGTACCCACAAGGTCCTTATTATTATTGTCTGCACCAGGGTGATTCTGAGTATCTTGTTCTCATGTACTGAAAGGGTCATACTCGCCTGCTTAGAGCAAACTAGTATGATCCTTCCTATAGTCTACCTTTAGTCTCAGCGTAGCCAGGGTGGTAGTCTCCTGGTAAATTCTAACTGTCCCACGTTGGGTGCAGTGGGTATAAAAGAGGAGCTGTGCCCAATCTAGAAAACATAGAAGTCTTAGTAGATGTATAAGTCAGAAGTTATTCAATCAAGGTGACTTCTGTAACTGCCACACCCTCTAGCAGTGTTTACATAGAAGAGAGATCTCATTAGAATGAACCTTGGTTTAAATAAGATTAAGCTGGGAGTGAGCAAAACAACAAAACTCCCAGATTAGCTAAACATGTCCTCCAACATGCATATGTCTGTCATGTGCTAGTGCAGCTCAAGGGCCTCTGCTGGCTCCAGGAACAGGAAGAGCCTCAGGCCATTCCTTCAGGTTAGGGAATGAGGTCTATAATTGCTACTGTTTTTTCGCATATAAAATATGACACAGGTAGCTTATCAGACTCTGTTGTGCAGGTGATACACTCTCAGTGGTAGGCTCTCATCTCATGCATTTACTGATGAACCTCAATGGGGAGAGATTGGCTTTTCTCTTGGGTGGAGCTCTTATAAGCTGTGAAGTCTGGATGTTGAAAATGGCCGCCCTCATGGTGTGGGGGTTCCTCTGGCTTCTTACGAGGCTCCATTGGGAGGCGAGTCAGGGCTGGAAGTCGCCTTCCTTCCCGGACACCTCATGATCAGGTGAGCACAGGGAGAGCCGGTAGCAGCTCTGCCCGTGTGCCCTGTGTGTATATACACACATATATATACACACATATATATACACATATACCCATATACATATATATACAAAATCACAGGTATATACACACATACACACATATACACACATATATACACACATATACACATATACACACATATAAACACACACATACACACACATATATACACATATACATACATATATACACAATATATACACATATACACTCATATATACACACATGAAAGCCGACTGTAATTAGTACATTATTGAAAATAAAACTAATTATGTTTGAAGATTCAGATATTGTATTTTCTTCTTAGCTACGGAGACCGTATTTATTGTGTATGTACAGTTGAAGTTATTGAATTACAAAATCCATTGCCATGACCTAGACACAATAGAAATCTTTGCCTTACAAATTGCCATAAAAATATAACTCCAAGATAAAGCAGCATTAGCCTTTTTATGCACTCTACTGAGAGAAATAGTGGATATATTTATAGATTTATTTATGAATATATATTTATATATATTTATAAAAATTATATATTTTATTTGAAGCAAATATATTTATGTTGCAATCACTTGATCACTTGTATCCCATTATTCATCGATTTGCTCGAGCGGGCGCCAGTAACATTTCCATTGAACCCTATCACGTGCCAATGTAGCCCAATGGCATCTGGTTGATTCAGGAATATGAAGAGCCTCAAACCATTCCTTCAGGGTCTTGACAAGGAAGTCTGACCATCTTGTAGGTGGGCGGCCAAGTGATCTTTTGACATTCCATGGGATCCAGTCGGTAAGGGCTCTAGTCCAGCGGTTGTCTCCAAATTGCATTATGTTGCAATGAATGTGTAAAATTATAAATTGAACAGCTTAACTATACTGTTTCCCCAAGTGCTGTACTTTGCTAAATTTATAAGGATTTCCAAGAACGTATATAAAACAATGTTGCCTGGATTATATTATGTAACATAATTTTATCAAGATATTTCTAAAAGAATCAAACTTTTTGTTCTTATTTTGCTTTTTGGGTCCCATCTGTTAAGGCTCAGGGGTTACTCCTACTTGTACTCTCAGGAATTACTCCTGGTAATGACGGGGACACTGTCTTTGCCTACACTGCCATTGCCACTGCACTTGATCTTAGCTAAAAGGCCGACAAGCTATATTGCATTAAAAACATGAAGAACATTATTTTTGAATGAATAAAAACAAATATGCCTTCATACACTTTTCCTAACTGTAGCATATATTGGCATATGCGAACATGGAGATTTTTTCAAAGTGACTATATTTGTCTTAGCTAGCAAATAACTTCTATAAATCATGCTTGCTTATATAAAATTAAGCATGAAAGTTGAACCTCTTTCTTGTCTTCTCATATTTGAATGGTGAATTGACAAAGAATATTATAGCTTAAGGATATTTATATAAGTTAAATTATGTATTATCTTAGAACAACTTTGCAGAATTTTGCAATTTATCATCATTTTCCTAACCACACTCCCTGCCACCCTTCCCTCCTCCCAGCACACACACACACCCTTTCTAGTAGGCTCCTACCATGGACCAGCCCTCTGGAGCTTAAAAACAGTTTTGATAAGGCCAGAGTGATTGTCTTGCATGTGGACTCGATCCCTGTCATCCCATATGGTGCCTCCAGCACACACACACACACACACACACACACACACACACACATATATATATATATAAAATGTATTTATATAAATATATATGTATGTATATACATGAATGCATGGATGTATGTATATGCATAAAATGTATATAAAATACATACATTTTATATATATAGTATGTATTTTTTACATCTAGTGGTGCTAGATGTCAGTAAATGCTCGAGATGAGAGCTTTCTACTCATAGTATACCACCTACACAGCAGAGCCTGGCAAAATACCCATGTTTTATTTATTTGTTATGCCAAAAACTAATAACAATTGTGGATCTTAATTCCATGACCTGAAGAATGGTTTGAGGCTCTTCCTGTTCTGGAGCAAACAGATGCCCTTGAGCTACACTTGCTTGCGACTGCACCTATGGAGATGTTACTGGTGTCCGCTAGAGCAAATCGATGAACAACAG
The DNA here is from genome assembly GCA_021461705.1 of Cryptotis parvus. Lineage (NCBI taxonomy): Eukaryota > Metazoa > Chordata > Mammalia > Eulipotyphla > Soricidae > Cryptotis > Cryptotis parvus. Next base: position 189,521 of record JAJIBD010031108.1, on the reverse strand, counting down.
GAAGGCAGTGATACAGTCATCATCACTTAAATAATTTAATAATTCATTTTTTGTCTTTAGACTGAGGCAATGGTTGGAAGAACTGGAATGCATCCAAATATTGATTTCTATACCAAAACATATAACATTAAATGCATTTAAAATGATCTCAACACAAGAGCAGCAGAAAGCACATAAATGGATAAAGCACATACCTTACATAAAGAAGCCCCATATTTGATGCCTGACTCTTCGTATTCTGTGAGCACTTCTGATTTGAGCACAAAAACCCTAGAAATAAGAAGCCCCTCGTGATTGGTGCTACACTGCTAGATCTGGTTCACTAGACTCCCCAGCCCAGATAGCTCCTCAAAAATGCAAAAATATAAAATGTAGCCTTTCAAGAAATAAATGTGACTGTTTTCTAACAAAATGGACATGAGGTCCTGAAACTTTTAATTCATTTATCCAGCTAACTGTGTTATAGAAATTGAGACACTACCAATATTTGAAGATGAGTAATTCAACATACATTTCCTCTAAAGAAACATGTTATGCCTTTAGATACATTTTAATGTGTTTGACTAATTAAATTTTATTTATGCTAGAGAATAATTATGAGTAACATATTAAACATATTAGAAAATTGTGTGAAAAAGCATGCATACAAATTATGCTATAAAAAGGATATATCTGTGTGTAATTATTTGCAAAGAGAAGCTCTAAGGCAGCTTGAAAAAATATGGATTTTTTTTATGACAAGTACTATGTATGTAGTTATATGATATTTAGGCTTCATTATTTTATTGTTTGGAAAAGTAAAGTGTTCACAATTTGTCTTTTAATGTAATGATCTTATTATATCTTAGCCAAAAATATTTGTGCATGAGTATACATTGCACAAATATGTTTAGGTGTAGCCATATTTTTATTTTATATAAATAATTTTGTATAACCATTCATACAGATATGCACATATATTAATTTACAATTTTATTTTTATTGGATGAATAAGACATTTACGTGAACACAGCTTTTTCCTATTTCATGGGCGTTATTACGATAGATACATTTAACTTTTTTGATTCTAGAACTTGTAATTTTCATAGATATTTATGATGAATAAAAATGTAGTCAGTTTTCTAGGTAGTAATAATTTACCATTGCATTCTATTAAAATGCAAGTAAAAAAGCACAGTGATTCTATGTAATTGTTTTCTGTTAACTTTGGAATTTTTTCTCTACTTTCAACACAGGAGGTTTTTCAGTAATAACAGATTAAGAAATCATAAACAAAATCAAACTTTATGAATTTCAGTCAATTAATAAAATATTATCTTGGATTATTTTTCTTCCAGAAAATCTTCAGAAAGAATACTAGTTCTTTTTTAATTCATCTAAATGAAAATAACTTGTAGCAATTAATTCTAAACATTATTTTGCTTTTCCATTTCTTGTTTAGTAAAGATAGATAATTTTGTTTTTAAAAAATTAATTGGAGAAATAAGAAGGGAGATTAGAGAGAGATGAATGTTCAAAAGAGAATACTGACTTGGCAGAGGGTAAAAAATAATTCATTAGGAATAATATGAAGTATATTAGAATAAGAAACGCTTACATTTTTCTGCATATTGAATGTGATGGAGATTGTCATGTTAAATGAAACAAGACAGAAAGATATGGGGAAATACTGGATAATATCCCCATAAAGAAGCAAAGAAATAAACAAATCCTGAGATCCCAGCAACAGAATTTAGTTTACCAAGTTGGTGAGGAACAAAGGGAAGGGTGAGAATATATTTTTGACCTTAGGACAGAGAGTAAAGAATATTGATACTCTGGAGAGGGTGTTGTTCAACAATGTATGTCTAAATATTAATAGCAATATCATGATATAATGATATCAATAAAAAATGATGCCAGGAAAGAAACAAAACTCTAAGTAGAAATAAAATCAATGTGTGTGTACGTTTGCAATTTTCTATAAACACATAAATTGTGTTTTGAGATTAGCTAATTTTAATTTTGAAATGAGGCGAGATCTCTGCATTTCTCTCATAAAAATTAATCTCTCTCATATAAATTCTTGTACTTGGAATGTTAATTGTAGCTTGCTTGTCACATTCCATTTGTAAACTAGGGTGAGAGCTATAAGTAATGAGACTGATTATCTTGTGATTTTTGTAAGCAAATATTTAAAGCACTGTATCACTATCTGTCTTCTAAAACACATATGGATAATTTGGTTGCATTGAAACCAAATAAAATATTTTACTTTAAATACGGTTTGATAATTTAGTTGCATTGTTGACTAAAAGAAGGCCAATTTTTCTTACATATTTCTTACATAAATAGTATGTAGATGCAGAAATATAATACGTGGAAATACAATGAGCCACACTTGTTTCACATATAGTGAAAAATATCTATTAATTGAAAGTAGCAGGAGATCTTACACCCCATATTAAAGTGTAATAATCTCTGACTTGCAATTTTGATTGCGCCAAGGAACATTGAAGATAACTTCTGCTCTTTTGATTCTGATAAAACACATCAGCAACTCCTGGAAAAGACCAGTTACGGTCAAAAAGATAAGGCACAAAGAGGAAACTGTAGGCATATGGCAATCTTGAACAGCCTGAAACTTAATTTTGGCACTTGGCTTATATGATTTAAGAAATCCAGCTTTGATGGCAGCAGTAAGTATGCCAAAATAAATATTTAATTCAGACTTTAAGTACATTATTCACCTTCACTTTGGAGTTATATATAATAGATGTATCTATGTTTGTGATAGGGTAGAACAGGAGATGTATCTATGATTCTATTAAGTAGAAAAACACAAAATGTAGTTTGGGGGACTGGTGTGGCCAAAGGTAGAGCAATGGGGTAAAAACAGGCCTTCTCTAATGATGCAAAGTTCCCAGGGGGTCACAGTAGCGTGCTTACTAGGGCTGCTGAGGTGTCTTTCTTTCTCCTAGGCTAGTAATCTATCATTTAAATAACATTTCTAGTTATTTTATATAAACATAGTAAAAGAGACAGGCATGCATAACTAGGCCCAAGATTAAATATGTAGCATAACTTTTTTCCTGGGGAGATCTCATCGTTTGATCCAGACTAGTTTCCCTTACTAGATTGATCATTTTCAATCCCTTAGGCTCCTATCTCCAACAAGAACAGTACTAAGATCTCTGCTCTAACTGCAAGCCAATTCATGGCTTATCTTAGGTCAAAACAGCGCTGTTCTGACCTTCCTCTAAACTTCGGGTAAGAGCAGGTCTTATTCTAAAATTTTCCCATTATGAAGCCAAGGTAAATTTTTATCCTAGTTCCACGCAATCCCTCTTAGTGCCCTCTAAGGTGGCATGAGGAAATAGATTCAATCTAAATGGTACTGAGGCTCATAGTTGGAAAATATGATGGAAACTCAGGAATAAATAATTTAGAGATAAATAATTCACAACTGTGCTGTGCGGTTGCGGTGCCTGGCTGCATCGGCAGTTGGCAGACAGGAGACAGGCTTATTTACACCCAAGGCTCTGTCCCATGACCCTGGGTGACTGATGGTCTGACATAGAAAAATACTGGGACCCCTGGGATGAACCCAGAGCATGGCAGAGTCTGTCAAACTACATGTGGTGTATTCAATATGCCAAAAACATAACAATAATTGACCTCATTCCCAACGAATGGAGAAGTTACTGGTGCCAGCTCAAGCAAATCGATAAACAACAGGAAGACAAGTGACAAGTGACTGCCCAACCATCTTTTTGTCCTTATACTAAAGAGCCACAGCATGAGCATATGCAAAAGGCTTGATGAATAAAAAATACCGTATTAGCATACAAAAACCCAGGGCTAGCAAGTAATCCAAGACTTGAGGACAATCATGTTAATGAATGCTATGTGATCTCTAATACTAGTAATTGTTAGGGTTGTAATCTGTTCTCTTTTTTTGAAATCTAACTCTTGTAGAATATAAAAAATAAAATGAGAGCCACTTTTACATTTGGTGAATAAATTCCTCTGGTAATTCAATTCCAGATTGACATGGTGTCCTATAAATTAAGATTTTCTGAGGTCAGAAAGAAAATTTCTATTTGGAAACTGAGCTGGTGAAACATACTGTTTTCTAGCTATGGTGATGATGTCAAAGTAAAGACTTCACTTTATAGCATTAGCAAGTGGACTGTTGACTGCAGAAGAGGCACTCAGCCAGCCTGAGCTTTGGAAATAGACTAATAGATGTCATGACCAACATGTGCTCAGATTGCATATGTCAAAGGGTAGCTACCTAATTTAGCTCTTAGGCTAACCACCAGCTCTTGAAAATTAAATCCTATGCTTTCTCTCTCCCCTGTCTCTCTTTCTCACTCTCTGTATTCAGATTGAATCAATATAACAATTGACATAGATAACAGTGATAAATTCCACAGGGTCCCATTAAAGAAATGTCATTAAATGAAAATAATTAAATGCTTTCAGTATCATGCTACTTTCTCTCTCACTTGACTATTTGCTGATATATTAGGATCTGAGTGCTTGGATAATTGTGATCATATTTCAAATGAAATGGCTTGTTTGGAACCAAGAACTAATTCAATTAAAAAGTTTATTTCAAATATATGTTTTCTTTGCATGGTGATTATTTGTCACCTTGCACAGTGACTTTATAAAGAAGAGGCAATAAATACCATCAACATCAAGAAACATTATGCTTGTTTTATTACTTCTTGTCTAAAGTATAAAACACTTTTCTTAAAAGTAAGTTGCATTCATGCCAATATGCTTCGAATTACATACAATTCCAATATTTAAAAAAATAAAAACATTTTATAATATAGTTCCGTAAAAATATATGAGGGGCCAGCATTGCTAAATAAATATAGGGTCAGAGAGATAGTGCAGTGTTTTAAATTCCTGTCTTGCATATGGATATTAGTTATATGTCTACTATTGGAAATGCACCAGGAATAATCCATAAGTACAGAGACAGCATAAAATTCAGCGCTGCTGAGTGTGGCTCAAACTTCTTTCCACTCTTTCTCGGCAAAAGTCTGTATGTTTATTGTACTGCTTACCAATACATAAACCTACAGATGTTGCTAAAACACATACTGTTTAATTACATCTTCAATTTTAATATTAAATATATTATCAAGTATAGTAATATCACAATTATCACTTTAATGCAGTTTGAGATATGCAATGAAATTGCATAAACTTATTTCAAGCAGAGTCAGGTAGTGACAAAGAGGTCGGTCAGCAAAAGAAATAGAGGATAAAGTAACATTATCTCACTTTCCTGATAGTTATGCTAATCTAAATGACTCTAAAATAGAAGTTTATATTTTTACATGCCCACACATTTATAGTACAGGATACAATATACTAACAGATGTAATCAGAAGTATATAAAAGAATGTAGATGAGACAATTTGAAAGAAATATAATAAATTGTCATTTGTCTATGAGGTATAGAATTATGTTTAAAATGTTTTAAATTATCTAAAATATTACAAGTTGTTGTTCAATTATTAACTTATTAGTAAACCTGTAGGAAAAAAATATTAGACGTTAAGTTGAAATAGAAGAAGGAAACTTTTATACAAGTGATAGACATTATCAAATAGAGTATCCTAACTTAGAACTCAGAAAGAGAACCATAAAGGAGTCAATTAGAATGGGTAAACTACATATTTTTCCAGTAATGTTTCAAGCAAAAGCACATTGATTAAATTGCTGCTTGGGAAAAATTTATCTTTATTAATGAGAATTTGATTGCCTTTATTAAGAGCATTTATTGATCTGAACTCTGTACAAAGGAGAATATATTTGAGTCAATAGATGGTGGATGAAACATACTTACACATTTAGATACTTTAATATATTACCCTTTTATAATATTAAATATTAATTGCCTGTTAATTAAATCAAAGCATAGAGAAACTAACATATTTCCCTAAGGTGTTTGCTTTTCCTTGAACAATACAGCCTATATTCTTGGCTATCATGCAATGATAAAGCAAAAAGTACAAGTTTGAAAGTACAAGTTCTCAAAGTTACTAGACAATAGAAGATGAACCTCTAGATAGGAAGAATATATCACTGTATCACTGTCTTCCGGTTCATCATCGATTTGCTTCGAGCGGGCACCAGTAACATCTCCGTATGTCCTGTCTCATGCAAGTAGAGCCCAACGGCAGCTGCTTGCTCCAGGAACATAAAGAGCCTCAAACCATTCCATCAGGTCATGGGAATGAGGTCTATAATTGTTACTGGTATCTGGCATATCAAATACGACACGGGTAGCTTGCCAGGCTCTGCGGTGCGGGTAGCATACTCGTGTAGTTATCTCTAAATCCAGCATTTATTGATGAAACACACGGCCACTTGTGGCAGCGCCGAGCTGGGCTGTGATATGCTGTTCTGCTGGGTGGTGTTCTGATGAGGGGGAAGTCCGCATGTGGAAAATGGAGGCCCCTCATGGAGTGGGGGTCGTCTGGCTTGTTGTGAGGCTCTGCTGGGGTGGTGGGCCAGGGCTAGAACCCGCCATCTCTCCCGGTACCTCGTGAGTGGCTGGGCACAGCGAGAGCCAGTAGCAGCTCTGCCCCATGTCTGTGAGTCTCTGGAGGAAGAATATATATAAATATATATTGATTAATATATATTTATATGTTATATGCATATATATACATATATATATATTGCTTTGGTCTCAGGTTACGGATTATTTCTGGCTTGGCACTCAGGAATCAATCCTGGTGGTGTCTGGGGACCATATTGGATGCCGGGAGTGAACCCTGGTCCGCTGTGTACAAAGAAAATACCCTATGTACTGGACTTTGCTCCAGCCCCCCAGGTAATACTTTATTGGAGAGGAATGATTTGCACATAAATTTAGAATAATCATCCAAAATATTATTTTCAAAATGATCTAATAGTCTACTGAATGACTCTTGGGACAAAGTTGCACATGGTTTTTGGTCAAACCCCTACTCCCAACACCACCATGACTATATTCGTGAATTTGCCTTTGCCTCCAAGACCTATTAGTCTTGCACATTAAATAACCCTTTTGGGGGTAAGACTGATTCAGGTTATGAATAAAACTATTACTTGGAGTAAATAAAGTTGTGATATTAACCTCATTGGGTGAATATTGAAAAATAGTTGAGAATGACCATGCAAGTTGTGATGGTAAATAGGATTTACTCTGAGACCAGAGTTACTTCAATAAATATTCTCATAGCTGAGGTGGTCAGGCACAAAAGAGTATGGTATAATTATCTTTCTCTTTCCCATCTCTTTCCATTTGTTGTTGAGATGTCAGGTATTATACAAACTCTGTGGTTGTCTCTACTCAATTTAGTTGTGCTTGCAAATAGCTGGCTGGGACTCGGGGTCTGAACTTCTGGGGTTACTGCTGCCTCACTGGATATTGTATTCAGCAACAGTTTCACACTGTCAATATAGACCTTTCTGGCACTGAGTATCACCAGAAATCTGAAGATCATATCTTCATTATAGGAGATAAAAAATACCATGGTGCTAACAGAACTTCCTCCTTGGGAAGTTTATGGTTGGTTCCAGAAACCCACGATTGTCTACAAGATGCTATCTTTCAGCTAAGCTTCCTGTTTAAAGTGGTCATGGGATTCCAAATGGGAGGTAAAATGTGCATTCATTAAATATAACTGTGATAAATATTATCACAGTTATGATAATAGAAAACAAGACCAGAAGAATAAAACAAATGGCCTTAACTTGAAGAAATCTGTAAAATAGAATTGCCCATGTTAGTTTTATAAGAGGGAGTTTTTTAAGCTGAATCACCTTGATCCTGCCCCTCAAGGTGTTGCAGGTGTGACTGCAGTGCCTAGGTGTGTCAGCAGGTGGCTGACAGGAGGCAGGCTTGTGTACACCTCCCAGGGCTCTGCCCCATGGACCCAAAATGGTTGATGGTCTGACAGAAAAGACTGGGCTCCCTGGGATGAACCCAGTGCCAAAGCAGAGCCTGGCAAGCTACCCATGGTGTATTTAATATGCCAAAAATGGTAATCATAATGGATCACACTTCCAACAAATAGACATGTTACTAGTGCTTGAGCAAATCGATGAAGAATGGGAAGACAAGTGATACAAGTGAATCACCTTGAAATATATAATTACAAGGCTGTTCCTATTCATGATTGATTTTCAGTTATACAGTGTTACAACACTGTCCTTCCACCAGTGTACATTTCCCTCCACCAATGTCTGCAGTTTCCATCCCAGTCCAACCTGCATCTATGGCGGGCACTTTTCTTCTTTCTCTCTCTCTTTCTCTCTTTCTCTCTTCCTTTCTCAGACAAGGTATAGATTTTACACTAAATATAGTAAAATATATTAATATACAGTTAAACATAGTAAAATAGACCAGGTGTGCTAGTCTAAAGTCACCAGACTTCTGAGAAGATGGACTTGGGGTCCTTTTCCCCACCTCTGTCCAGTCTGGAAGGCCTGGTGGACCTATGCACATACTGCTCCCAGGCTGTTGGCCACAAATCAGAGACACAGATACACAGGGCAGAGCTGCTACTGGCTCCTCCTGTAAACTCAGAAAACTAAAAGTGCCCACATGGCAGAGCCTGGAAAGGTACCCATGTTGTATCTGATATGCCAAAAACAGTAACAATAATAGACCTCATTTCCATGGCTTGAATGAATGGTTTGAGGCTCTTCATGTTCCTGTAACGAGCAAAGGCCCTTGGGCTATACTAGCATGCAACATGGATAAATGTAAGATGTTACTGATGACCACTTGAGCAAATCAATGAACAACAGGAAGACATGTGATACAACTGATAGTAAAATATTTCACCTGATTCACATACATAGAAAAGGAAAAATCAAAGCAAAATTTGGAGAACAGATGCATAATTAAAGACACCCAAAGAAACAGAGCAGGAGACAACTACAACCCAAAATAATGTATAACTGCAGAGATTAAAACTATGAGTCAAGAATTTAAAGTCAGGGGCGGAGCGATAGCCCAGCGGGTAGGGCATTTGCTTGCACGTAGCCGGCCTGTGCCGGCCTGGGTTCGATCCCCAGCATCCCATATGGTCCCCAAGCATCGCCAGGAGTAATTCCTGAGTGCAGAGCCAGGAGTAACCCCTGAGCATCACCGGGTGTGACCCAAAAAAGCAAAAAAAAAAAAAAAAAAATTTAAAGTCAGATCTAAGAACAACCTAACAATTACATAGAACAGACTTTCTATGATGAAAGAGAAATCATTTGTAGTGGAGGAAAGCATAGTCATACTGTTTTTCATAAATAAAATAATTCATGTTAGTTCACATTATTGCTTACACTCTGTCACTGTCACTGTCTTCCCGTTCATCATCGATTTGCTCGAGCAGGCCCCAGTAACATCTCCATATGTCCTGTCTCATGCTAGTAGAGCCCAAGGCATTTGCTTGCTCCAGGAACATAAAGAGCCTCAATCCATTCCGGAATGAGGTCTATAATTGTTACTGGTATTTGGCATATCAAATACAACACGGGTAGCTTGCCAGGCTCTGCCATGCAGGTAGCATACTCTTGTAGGCATCTCTAAGTCCAGCATTTATTGATGAACCGCGACCAAGCGGCTGCGCTAGCCGGGCGCTGATAGGCTGGTCTGCTGGGTGGAGGTCTGACGAGAGAGAAGTCCGGATGTGGAAAATGGAGGCCCTCATGGACTGGGGGTCGTCTGGCTTGTTGTGAGGCTCTGCTGGGATGGTGGGCCAGGGCTAGAACCCGCCATCCCTCCCGGGCGCCTCGTGAGCGGCTGGTCACAGGGAGAGCCAGTAGCAGCTCTGCCCCATGTCTGAGAGTCTCTGGACCTGCATACCTGAGCCGGATTTAAGAAAGACTGCTGCAGGGTGGAACTCGATGAGCCGGGAGCTGATAGGCTGGTCTGCTGGGTGGAGGTCTGACGAGAGAGAAGTCCGGATGTGGAAAATGGAGGCCCTCATGAGTGGGGGGGGGTCGTCTGGCTTGTTGCGAGGCTCTACTGGGATGGTGGGCCAGGGCTAGAACCCACCATCCCTCCCGGTGCCTCGTGAGCGGCTGGTCACAGGGAGAGCCTGTAGCAGCTCTGCCCCATGTCTGCGAGCTTACACTCTATGGCTCTATTAAACAGGGATTAACAGCATGAACTTATCAGACAGAAGTGTGTTTGATGTGGAAGGTTTAGAGGTCTAACACATTTTCAATGATTATGATATTCAATTACTTAGTGATATCTAGCAAATTATATCCACTTTAAAACTTAACAAACACATTTTACATGATATATCTTAGAAATTGATGAGACAGTTAAATATTGGAGGAAATAAACAATGGTGATTGTCTAAAGTACACAGAACGACTAATGAGTAACTCAGTACTGCTGAGTTTGATTGTGTCTCAGAGCAAAAGAAATTTCTTAACTCCAGAACATGGTCAAATGATACTATTATTAAATATATCTGGCAGAACTCATCAAATTACATAAATTCTATTCTATATTCTTGTAGTGTCAGAAGAAAGATGCCATGGCACCAAAAGTCATGCCTCCCACACCACAGTGTCCTTCATAACTTGAGAAACATCTTTTGGTGTCCTGGAAGAGACTAAGAGAATGCTAAATTTATCATCAAAAGACTTTGAGTTAGAGATATAATGAATGAAGTGACAATAAAGGCAAAGTAACAATATAGCTTGTGGCTGAACTATAGCCTTCAAAATCAGTTAAAGCCAGTGAAAAGGGCATAAATTGCATGGCTGGTACTCGCAGTGCTATCATCCCTACTTCTTTTGAACTCCTATTTCTTCTCCAATATCTCCGTGAAAACAGAGTTTTCTAGTGAACTAAGGAAGAAAGAAAGAAACCTAAGAAAATTCCTGCTATGTAACTAGTGAACTTAGCATTTTGTATAGAGAGAAATGAGACTCCCAGGAGGCATGACGGGTTCTAGCCCTGGCCCGCCACCCTAGCAGAGCCTCACAAGAAGCCATATGACCCCCCCACTCCATGTGGGCAGCCATTTTCCACATCCGGACTTCCATCTCGGAACTCCACCCAGCAGACCAGCCTATTACAGCCCAGGTCATCGACACTCACCCTACAGCAGTTTGTTTCTTCAATCCGGCCCATGTATGCTGATCCAGAGACTCACAGACATGGGGCAGAGCTGCCTCTTGCTCTCCCTGTGCCCAGCCGCTCATGAGGCACCCGGGAGGCATGGTGGGTTGTAGCTACCATGTAGCCTGCCACCCAAGCAGAGCCTCACAATAAGCCAGACGACTCCCCCACTCCATGGGGGCCACCAATTTCCACATCCGGACTTCTCTCTCAGAACTCCACCAAGCAGACCAGCCTATCACAGACTGGCTCTCACAGCCACTTGCGGCCACACAGTTCATCAATAAATGCTTTATTTAGAGATGACTACAAGAGTATGCCACCAGCATGGCAAGCCTGGCAAGCTGCTCGTGTCGTATTTGATATGCCAAATACCAGTAACAATTGTATTACGTCATTCCCATGACCTAATATAATGGTTTGAGGCTCTTTATGTTCCTGGAGCAAGCAGATGCCCTTGGGCTCTACTAGCATGGGACAGGACATATGGAGATATTACTGGTGCCCGCTCTAGCAAATAGATGATGAACAGGAATATAGTGATAGTGATAGTGATAGAGAGAAAAGTGCTAAAAGCTGCATAAAACACTCTGACTCTATGTCAGAAAATAATTATTTCCTAAATAGAATGTTATGATTTTGATAGTCTGTGCATCTGAACAAAATCATAGGATACCATTTTCCAAGACTGCTCAATACTGTTAAAGGATCTAGATTCCTCTGGAAGAGACTGAAAGTTAATGGAAACTGACATCCAGCTCTCAATATGGTCAGTCAAAGGGAGTTCGGTCAATTTCTTGGTAGCAGATTAGCAGATTGCTTACCAAGAAGATTAATTCCACCAGTGAGAGGACAGCAATTTATCTTCTTGGCTTCACTATTTTTTTTCATCTGAATACTGAATACTTATTGCTCACAATGTTTCTAATATCGTCTTGAGAAATTTATGAATTGTGTTATTTCTTGTAATATTTTCCTATAGATTATTGAATTAGACAGAAACCAGTAAAAGAGCAAAAGAGAAATGAAAGTGAAAGCAAAATCGAGGATAAGGATAAAAGTCTTCCATCACATATCACATCATTTAGATATCAATATTATTACTTGCATATTGATATCTGGCCAGAATTGTTTCAATCACAATTATCAAATTTGATGAAGATGTTCTACAACTAGCTGAATATACATTCAGGCAAAAATATTATAGAAGAAATTGCCACCTCTTCCCAACAGATTCAGTATTTCAAATTCTTAAACTTTGCTAATTGGAGGTTGTTATTTCCTATGGGAAAATACTTTGTGCTAGATACAGAGATTATTGAATTTGACATTGTATCAGGTAGTAGAAAGAGAGCGGTGTGGAACGCCTTCAAGAGCATAGAAGTAAATAGTTAAAATGACAAAGAATCTCTGGTTCTGGGCACATCTCTTCTACTCCACTACTCGCCCTGCTTTAACATATGCCTCAGAGACATGGGCCCTACGAAAGCAGGATGAGAACACAATTTGCTATTTGGGTCTCCCAAAGAGGAATCAGAAGACCTATGCTTGGAATATCACACCTCACTCAAATGAGAGAAGGGACCTGGAGTTCAAACCTCTGTCAACAATCAAGAGTCAGGGACGCTGTCTCATTTGCCAAGGTGTCAAAAAATCAGATGACTGGGCATGTAATGCTACTTGGAGACAACCGCTGGACTAGAACCATTACGAACTGGATTTCACGGGATATCAAAAAGATCACATGGCCACCTACCTACAAGATGGTTAGACTTCTTTGGCAAGACCCTGAATGAATGGTCTGAGGCTCTTAGCATTCCTGGAGCAAGCAGATGCCATTGGGCTACACTGGCATGTGACAGGGACAAATGGGAATGTTACTGGTGCCCGCTCGAGCAAATTGACGAATAATGGGATGTCAAGTGATCTAGTGATCAAGTGATCTGTTAGTAGTTGGACTAGAAATAAAATAAAGTCAAAATATTGACAGGGTTAAATGATTCAGAGAAACACATGCAACTATTGTAACTTTTACACAATTAGGTTAGCAAAAATATTTTGACATATCAGGTATTTACTGCTTTAGTGTTTAGAGAGTCCTATACAAACTAACTACAAATGAAAATCTGCGGCACTTAAAATTAATCATATCCACTAAAACATCATATGGTCCGAGGGGGTATATCTTATATCTGGCATCTAAACTCAATGAAGTGCTTTCTGTGGGTATTGAAAAACTACACATGTTAGGTAAGAGTGTTGGATTATTGTGGGTAGAATACTCTTCTTTTGCACTCATTCTACTGCTCCTGGAGGCACACACTAAATCTCATGGCCACGCACTGTTTCACAGGGGCATACACAATCATCTGTGTTTAACTTTAACATCTCTTTTGTGTCCTTATTTCCTTATATGTTAGTCACAAATATCTCCTAATCAGACACAGTAACTTGTTGGAGGACATGCCCTAGTGAACTCTGGGTTTCTGCAACTCAAATCTGTATTGCCCGGAGGCCAGAACCTCATGCTAATCAAAACCCTCTTATTCAAATCACTTATGGGGAAGAGGAAACACATCTAAGAACAAAAGCAACTCAGGATTTAATACATGGGGAAATTACATAATAGTTTTAGATCACCAACTTCCTGCAGCCACATGTATATCTCCAAACACCCACAAGGTCCATTTCTGCTCCAGAGTAATTCTGAGAGCTATTCCCTAGTTTACTGAGAGGACCAAGTTTATCTGCCTGAGGCAGATCAACAAGACTCCTCCTTTAATCTTTAAAGAGCTGATTTCAAAGACAGGGCAAAGGTGACATAGCCAGGATCTTCCTGTGGTATAATTCTAGTCCTGTGAAGAGGACCCCCAGGGGATAAAAGGAGTATGCCCAAAGTAGTTGGCATAGAAATCATGACAGAAAGCTATTATAATGCTATTCCAAGATTTATTAAAAGCAAACTGCCTTTTCAAATTCTACCCTCAATCTCCTAATGTGATTTGCATAAGAGGGACCTGATTAGCATGAGGCCTGGCCTCCAGAGAATGCAAATAGCTTTGAGCTGCAGAAACCCAGAGTTCACTAGGGCATACTTCTAACAGGAACTTACAAGATAAACCTTCCGATAACTTTGGATTTTGTATAAAAGTGAAATATTACTACACTTTCCTTTATTCCCTTTGCTTATTTTTATGTTAGGACAATGTCCTTTTTTGTAGAGACACGGGAAGACAGTTAATGCTATGCTTTTGTAATATAGGAATTAATTGACTCTGAAATATTTATCCCTGTGCATCATATTTACCTGATTTAAATCTCAGTTGCCTTTGATTGACCTTAGTTTCTTATACCCCAAAATGTGGGTCCCACAGTCAGATTTAGATGGAAACAGGCAAGCCCTGATAAGCTTCCCTGGCTACCACAAAGGACAGCTTAAGCACAATAAGAGCTATAATATGTTAAGAGCACAGTAATGGAACAAATACTTCCTTAACCCCTACCACCCCCCAAAAAAAAACCCAACAGATTAAGGACCATTTTGCGGTTAGAAAAACCTACTTGGCATGAGAACCATAGTCTAGGAAATATAATGAGATGTCCCCAGGAAAATCCACCCTGTGCCATAAGTCCAGATGCCATTTTAAGCTTATCCAGTGTATAGATAAAAGTCTGTGTTTCTTACTGTGCTTATACAAAGTGGCTAGAAATATTATTGAGAAGTAAATTTAATATATCTTACACATTACAAATAAAGGATATGAGAAAGTGATCTAGCTGGAATCCTGCTCTTGGGAAGATCTCCTAGAAGGAATCTAAAGTGTTGTAGCCCCTAGATGGAATTCCATCCTTGAATGAATCTCTTGTATTGTCCCCTCAAGGAAGGGATTTACATCTATTCATTGGTTATGTAATAGTTCAACCACCTATCTTTATTTTTTTAATTTAATTTTATTATACCACTGTGAGATATACAGTTACAGAACTGTTCATGGTTAGGTTTCAGTCATACAGTGTTCCAGTGTCCATGCCTCCACCAGTGCATATTTCCCAGCACCAATGTCCCCAGATAGCCTTCCATCTTCTCCAGTCTGCTCTAGAGTAGGCACTTTTCCACTTCTTTTCTTCTTTCTCTTCCTCTCACTCTGTCTCCCCCCCCCCCCCCCCCTCTCCCTCTCTCTCTCTCTCTCTCTCTCTCTCTCTGTCTCTCTGTCTCTGTCTCTCTCTCTTTCTCTCTCTTCCTCCTACCCTTGCCCATTGTGGCTTGAAATACTTAGATCAACCCACCTATCTTTAATTGCTAGTCCCAACCCCTTTGTGATTTTGTTTATAACTAGCCTGACTCACTCTAATTAAACTGTGACTACCGGTGAATCTGTGGTCCTACTCCTCCACCCATTGGTGGGGGCATGGTCATCTGCCCCCAACACAGCAGGAGTTCCCTAGAATCTCACCAAAGGAGTAATTGGATGAAAATATTATTTAGCAGGTTCTACTTCAGCAGTTTTCAATAACTTCTTCCACTAGTCATTGTCTATTAATTTCATTTTATGTTAGATGAAATGCAAACAGTATAGTCGTGATATAATGAACATTTATGAGCAAATAATGAGAAGTTTTTAATTTTCCTGATTTGCCTACTGACTCCTCGCTTCTTTACATTTCATTTCAATTATTGTTTTAGCATCCACATTCATGTGCGTATAATCTGAAGCTCATCAAATGAAAGCATTTTACCTATCTTACTTTCATAAATTTTACCTCTCTTCTAGATAGCTTCCCTTATATGTTTCAAAGAATCTATTTCATGCTAATCATGCAGAGTATAGGAGGATTTATTCCCCTTGGAGAAGTATTAAAATTTCAAAATGTTGCTATAAGGATAAATCCTGCACATTCCATACCTTAGGTGAATACCCTGTGGCATGTTTTTTATGCATCCTTGTAATCCAATAAATTTTTTACACATTTAAAAAAAAATGGGCAAACTCTTAAATAGCTTGTTTGATATCTCCACGGCAGAGCCTGGCAAGCTACCCGTGTCGTATTTGACATGCCAAATACCAGTAACAATAATAGACCTCATTCTCATGACTTGATGGAAGGGTTTGAGGCTCTTTATGTTTCTGGGCAGGCAGATGCCCTTGGACTATCTTGCATGTGCTAGGACATATTCAGATGTTACTGGTGTCTGTTCGAGCAATCGATGATCTACGGGAAGTCGTACTTCTCAGTCACATACTTTGGATCACTTTTAAAAATATGCTATTTATTTGAAAGCATGTGATTATCTTTTTGCTTTGATGGGAAGGAAGACACATCCTAATGTTATTGAACTCACTAATGGTTGGTGCTGATGCTATGTAAAATTTGCATTGGGAGTAGACAAAGGTAGTAAAGCAAGGGGATTGCTATAGAGAAAGTCAAACAAAAATGGGAAAAACACCTTTAGTACATTTATAAAATCTTGAATTTTCACCACTAAAAAGAGTAGAAATTAGTAGTTAGACTGCTCAATCCATAAATTTAAGTTTATTCTGTATTGTCATTAATGATAATGTCAATTTGAAACTCGAGACTCTTTGCCATTGAATTTCAAGGATATGTATCTCTTCAGAGAATAAAAGCAAGACAGAAAAATTAAAATCAGTGTCAAATGAGAGGCAGCATTTCTGACGGCTTACTGAACAGCAATGTTAGGGGATTGAATTTATGTATTGATGACATGATGCTTAAGACAGGTTAACATTAAGAAATAAAGACATTTATCAAATGCTGGATCAGTAGAGATTCTGGAAAACAGTTAAATATAATCAAGGTGCAATAAAATTGTTGTCTCCAGGATATAGCTTGTATAGTATAAAGAGATAAAGAATAAATATACTCTGAAATATTTATCCCTGTGCATCATATTTACCTGATTTAAATCTCAGTTGCCTTTGATTGACCTTAGTCTCTTATACCCCAAAATGTGGGTCCCACAGTCACATTTAGATGGAAACAGGCAAGCCCTGATAAGCTTCCCTGGCTACCACAAAAGGACAGCTTAAGAACAATAAGAACAATAATATGTTAAGAGCACAGTAATGGAACAAACACTTCCTTAACCCCTACCACCTCCCCAAAAAACCCCAACAGATTAAGGACCCTTTTGTGGTTAGAAAAACCTACTTCACATGAGAACCATAGTCTAGGAAATATAATGAGATGTCCCCAGGAAAATCCACCCTGTGCCATAAGTCCAGATGCCATTTTAAGCTTATCCAATGTATAGATAAAAGTCTGTGTTTCTTTCTGTGCTTATACAAAATGGCTAGAAATATTATTGAGAAGTAAATTTAATCTATCTTACACATTACTAATAAAGGATATGAGATATCCTTATATCTCATAAGAGATATAAGGATAGAGAAGTCTAGGACAGAGAAGTCTGGGGATATACAGAAGGTTGGCTAATAACTGGGATCAATTTCAGATTGCATAGTGAATGATTGCCAAATATTTGGAATTGTGAGAGAGAATAAGCGGTATTTCAAAAAAAGCAGAGAAAACTTAATATAAATTACTTTTTGGGTCTGGAGTATTCCATGGTAGCTATGTTTAGAATGTTCTGCAGTCAAGAAAAGGAACTCGTCCCACCATTTGAACACATTTTGGTGGAGGTAACTTATTTTGAGAAGTAGAGACTTAGATCTAATGACTAAAATCTCTCTTTAACCATAAAAATTATAATTTAATAAGAAACTATTATTTAAATTGTTTGCTAGTCATATTTTCTTTTTTAATTTTTTATTGAATCCAGGTAGCTCAGTACTTTATATAATGCAAAGTGATTTATCTTATATGTTGGCCCTCTGTATGATATGTTTAAAGAAGTGTATGTTCATTTATCCCCCACTTATTTTTGAGGCATGTGATTTATAGTACATCTTATTACAAAATTTCATGTATCAAATGCATGAAATTTCATGCATCCATTCTTCCAAAACTATATATTTCATGAGAGCGTTTCCTTCCCTCCATTATTATCCCAGAGTCCTGTCCTGTCTTCTCCAATCATCCATCCTTGGTAAATTGGTTAATTTACATCCTTGGTAAATTCAGTTCTCTAGACCATTTCTCAAGTCCTGTTGCATTTTTCCATTGTTATTTTCTTACTGTGTTCTTTATATGCCACATGTGAAAGGAGTCATCTATTTCTCTTACTTTCTTTCTGAAGAACTTCACATAACAAACATACTCTAGGTCCTTTCCGTATAGTGGAACATTGTATGGTTCATCTTTTTTTTGGGTTATAGCTGAACGGATTCTCTTTGTTTACAACACCATTCTTTTTTATTTTGTTATAACCTTATATATACTATATAATGATTTATATTTTATCTATTCTTGGGCAGTTGAGATATTTTTAGATTTTGACTGTTGTGAATCATGCTGCATTGAACAAAAAATGTAATGGGTCAATAGGTGAGTGTAAAAACATTCTTTATTACTGACAACCAGGGCAAAGAAATTCCAAACAGTGAGATACTATCTGAGACCAGAGAGATTGGAGCATATCTAAAAGAATCAAAGCAGTCTGTGGTGACAGGGATATGGAAGAACGGAAGCCTGATTCACTACTGATAGAAATGTACATTACTTTAACCTATTTTATAAGCATTGTGGGTATTAAAAAAAGAAAAGAATTGAAGCCCATAAAACTCAGCATTTTCATTCTTTGGTATCATACCCAAGGACACCAAACACTACTTTGACCAAGAGGTCTGTACCCTACTTTCATTGCAGCACTATTCACAATAGCAAGGGTATGGGAAGCAATCCAGAGCTCAAGAAAAGATATCTGGATAAGGATATTATGGCACATACACACAGTGGAATGCTCCAAGGCTATAAGAGGATGAAATCATGCAATTTGTTACTATGTGGAGGGAACTAGTGGTTATCATGTTGAGTGAAGTAATCATAAGGGTTATTAAAAAGTCACAAATTCAGGACGATTTCTCTCAAGTGTGAGATATAAAGAAATAAAGTAATAAAATAACAAATGGCAAAAGGCAACAGAACTGAAGAGTGATCTGAAAATTGAATGAATGGGTGTATCCTAGGGACTTTAGTGGTTGTGCTCTTTTCTGATGGATGTGATTTTGTAACTATACATGTAAATAATTATAACAGTATTACACATCAAGGTGCCTCAATTAAAATGAAAAGTAATGTCACATTAGATATTTCATTAAACTTTTAAAATTTTCTGTTGAAGGTGGCATTGCTGACTTCCTAACACTGTTTTTTCTATGGTCCATATGTTTGGTTAGCTCATATTTATCCCACTTTGTTGCTGAGAAATTTTCTGTTTTATCTTGTAATTTCATTGACCATTTTTTATTATGCCACCATGAGACATACATTTACAAAGATGTTCATGATTGAGTTTCAGTCATACAATGTTCCAGCACCCATCCCTCCACCAGTGCACATTTCCCACCGCCAATGTCCCCAGATTCCATTCTACCTCCCCAAACCTGTCTCTATAGCACACACTTTTCCTCTTCTCTCTCTCTCACTCTCTCTCTTTCTCTCCCTGTCTCTCTCCATTCTCTTACACCTTGTGGCTTGTTATACATACATTTAGGGGTTCTCATTTATATCCCTTTGCCTACATTCTTATTGATCAAAAGCATGGAACACCTTCAAGAGCATCAAAGAAATAGCTAAAAGGACAAAGAACCTCTGTATCTGGACACATCTCTTTGACTCCACCATTCTCCCTGCATTAGCATATGCCTCAGAGACCTGTGTCCTACGAAAGCAGGATGAGAATGCTATTCTGGTATCCCAGAGAGGAATTGTAAGAGCTATGCTTGGAATATCATGCCTCACTCAAGTGAAAGAAGGAATCCAGAGTTCCCATCTCCATTGATGAGAGTCAGGGGTGCTGTCTTGTTTGCCAAGTCGTCGAAAATCAGATGGGCTGGACATGTAATGTGTTTTGGAGATGATCACTGGACTAGAGAAATTACCAACTGGATCCTATGGGATGTCAAAAGTTCATGTGACCGCCAACCTACAAGACGGTCAGACTTCTTTGTCAAGACCCTGAATGAACAGTTTGAGGCCCTTTGTATTCCTGGACAAGCAGATGCCATTTGGCTAAAGTGACATTGGTGAAATGGAGCGTTACTGGCGCCTGCTCGAGCAAATTGGCAAATGAAGGGATGTCAAGTGATCAAGTGGTACTTTTTATTCTCCTAATTTTTGAAATATTACGACCTTTTGCTAAGTCTAAGTTTTCCTGACTTAACTAACACTTCAGTGTTCCCAAATGTAGTGACCCTTGAGACTTTTATGTGCATAGGAGAAAATGTGTAGTTAAACTTTGAGGTTTAGAAAACCATGTAAGCATATAACATTCATTTCTTCCAACCCTTCTTTTAACGTTTATTTTCCCTTGTTGATTTCTGCTTAGTAATCTCTGAGTCAGGCAGAGAAAAGCCTTAGAAAAAAGAGAAAGGAACAGAGGCCGGAGCGATAGCCCAGCGGGTAGGGCGTTTGCCTTGCATGTGGCCGCCCTGGGCCTGCCAGGGTCGATCCCCGGCATCCCATATGGTTCCCTGAGTACCGCCAGGAGTAATTTCTGAGTGCAGAGCCAGGAGTAGCCCCTGAGCATTGCCGGGTGAGACCCAAAAAAAGAAAAAAAAGAGAAAGGAACAGTGCATTAATAATTATGGTAAATGATTATACCAGCTTAGAACTGAGCACTGAAGTTAGGCAAAAAGTTGTACATGATGGCCTCTAAATGTATGTATTGTAAGCTACAATATGTAAAAGAAAGGAGAGAGAGAGAGAGAGAGAGAGAGATAGAGAGAGAGAAGTGGAGAAGTGAAAATTGTCTTCCATAGACGCAGACTGGGAAGAGGGGCAATAAATAATAAATCAGGGGACATTGGTGGCAGGAAATGGGCACTAGTGGAGGGATGGGTGATGGAACACTGTATGACTGAAACCCAAATATAAACACTTTTGTAACTGTATATCTTACGGAGGTATAATAAAAATATTTTTTTAAAAATCCCAGGAGACTGCTGCTGTGCATGTCTTTCTTCAATGCTGTTATATATTGTTTATATATTTTGATATACTTTCATCTAACATGCATACGAATTAATGATTAGCCCTTGGATGTGTTGGTATTTTAATAATTACATAATGTCCATATATCTTCAAACTTCTGCTTATGTATGAAACCCTTTTATTGAAAGTAATGCTTTCTTGAAAATAGATCATTGTGCAATAACTGACATACTTTGGTAAATTTTAAATATATTTAAATGTTGCTATAATTATTCTCATATTTCCATTGATGCAACAGGTGTGATGGTAAAAATTTGTATTTATTTTCAAATTGCTAGATGACAGATAATTGGACATGTTCTCTGAAAAGTAACCTAAATTGCTCTAATATAAGCTATGGGAATACACATATATAATATTTGGGGTAAAGGGGGTAAAAAATAAAAAAATATTTTTTTATTGTAAGACATATATATTTTAAAATGAAATAAAAGAAACTATAAAATGATTTTTCTAGTTTTTCATTGTGAGCATTTCCACTCTTTATACAACTACTCTTAAATAAAACTTAAAGTTTTATTTAAGAATTTCAGTACTCAGCTCTTCTCTGTACTAAAATATCATACACATATAAAAATTCTAAGTATTCCAACTTTCAGTATAAGCAATATTAGAAGTGATAGGATAGTGGTTAAAGGTTTTGAAACTTTCATGGTATGGCTCTGAATGTGTAAGCTAAAGTCATCTACAGAACAGTATTACTTCTATGAAAATAGTTTCAGAAGTTTAAAAAAAATCAGAATTATTGCAAGCTTTGTAACTTCTTCTACAATGGCAATAAGGAATGATACTTATAGAAACTTCATTTTCATACAATTAGAATACAGTTGTTGAATTAATCCAAATATCACTGAAATAAATTAAAATAAATTTGATAATATGCTGGGTGAAAATGTTAGTTTTCCTTAGTCCTTATTTTAGACTTTAGAATAAGGTTCTAAAATTCTTATTTTAGACTTTTTTGAATAGAGATAATACTTATACATATTTGGTAAATTTATTACCTTTAAATTAAGAAATATATCTCTATACATATAAGAAAGTTAATATTATTTCTTTAAGTTATAAATGCTTATACATCATTAAATTAAAGTATGAAATGTATAAAGACTATTAAGAACATATCAACACAAATTTCTATTGGGTACTAAACAAAATAAGGCATATAGTTATCTCGACAGTTTTGAACGGGAAAATAATGTACGAGCAGTAGTGATTTTCACAACATGTCCAGTTTGTGATTTACCCTTTAATTATATCCATTTTTATATTATGTGATTTTTTGATTGGGACATAGAAATATGTTAATGCTACATGAACACAAACAAATAATTTTTTGTTATAATGTGGATAATGGAGAGCATTATTATTTTATAGATTTTTTCATCCTGAAAGAGCTGCAATGTTTGATAAGTTAAGTCTTAAATAGAGTTACTTCTACATGGATATTTATAGAATGACACATATTAACCTTATCAATATATTTTATTTCATATATTCTAAATTTTAAAATGAAAGCATAAACATTTAAATGAATAAGTTTTTTAGATACTTGACACATTACACATGATTAACATAGCTGTGATATTTGTATATTTTTAAAAAACTTATAATGAAAATAAATTTAACACATGAAATAATTAAATGTAGTATATTTTGTTTTTTACTAGTCATTCAGTAGTAAACACACCATAATTATGACAGTTGGTTATTAATTTCTTTGTGAGCAATATTTTATTCCTATGTAGGCCAATCACTTCCTTTTGGCCAATATATAAGCAGTTAAAGTGTACCAATATTTGGTTATATTAAATTGACTCTATAATTTAAGGCTATAGTGTCTGAGTCAAAAAATGATGATAATGCTTTATTTTAGGTAAATGCAATTTTTGTCCAAAAATCTTTTAATACTGTGTCAGTAAGTTCCTAGGAATCCCTGCATTTCTAACAGTTTCTGATGAAGACCATTTTTATAAAGTAAAGGACATCAGGTTGTTTCTGTTACCATCTATGGCAAGCAGTGGGCTGAATCTGATAAAAGTTAGTAGTCCTATTTCTGTGAGCTTCTTGCAGCTTGTTCTCAGTATTGGATACTTATAGTGCTGACATTTCAAAAGCACAGATGGTGCAGAGGAAGTCCTCAGACGTCACCAGAGGGCGTTTTCAAATCCCTGTCACAGGTTTAGAGAGCTACAACTTGAAAGAGATAACTTTTTCACTAATCCTTCTACTTGCAACTCAAATTTAGTTATCCGGCAATATACTGCAGACACAGCTCCAGTCATCAACTTTCCACTTGAATTAGTATGATTGTTATTTATCAAATTCTATGTAAAATCCTGAAATAGCTGTATCTAAATAAATATTACAGGGTAAAATAAATAAATAGAATAGGTTATATCTATAGGAGGGTTTATGATTTCTCTATGGAACTATAATATTTAAAATCCTTCTCAGGAGCTTTGAATAGCCCAAGAGAGAGCAAACTAGTAAGCTACTCACCCTGCATGCAGTCAACCTGAATTTAATCTCCTGCTCTGCATACAGATGCTGGCGTCCATTCATTAGTGAACCCTAAGCCCAGAGCCAGGAGTAAATTCTGGGTAATTCAGGGTGTAGAGCAAAACCTAAACCTAAAAATAAGTAAATTTCATATATTTGTTGAAATATATAAAAATATAAAACAATATATAAATATATAATAAATCCATAACTACTATTTTATAAATATATCAATAT
The DNA here is from genome assembly GCA_021461705.1 of Cryptotis parvus. NCBI lineage: Eukaryota > Metazoa > Chordata > Mammalia > Eulipotyphla > Soricidae > Cryptotis > Cryptotis parvus. The sequence continues at coordinate 165,514 of JAJIBD010031108.1, read as the reverse complement.
ATCAAATGCATAAAGTATATATATATGTTATAGGTATGTGTTACAGACCTGGGAAGAAGAGTGTACTGGAGTTAAGTCACTTGTCTTGTGTGGAGTCAATCCCAGAACTCCAAGCTCAGGTGTGCAACATTGGGAGCAACGCCAGAGAAGAGAGCCGAGAACACTCTACAGCACTGTAGGTAAGGCCCAAGATCTAACTCCCAGAGAGAGAGAAAAATAAATGTGCAGTTATCTCTCATTTTAATTGGAAAAGTACAAATGAGTCTTTGAGTTAAGAAATTTAAGTGAATATTTTTTTGTCTATAAATGACTTTACCTTTAGTTTTGGGTGTAGGGATGGAAAAAATGCATGTTCACTGACTAAGGAAAGATTATTAGATAAACTAAAAGACTAAAATGATTATCTTAAAAATAAGATAGTGTCATTTATATAGTAAACAGAATAATATTAATATGAAGCATATATAATGTCACAAATATTTCAAATATTTTATATTGTTATAATTTGATTTACTCATTAAAAACAAAGTAATTTGTAATATTAGGAAAGAAACTGCACAGAAATAGTAAAAATGTTTTAAACTTATATTAATAATTTCACACTAAATAGATATATATACTACTCATAAGTCTAAACACACATAATTTAATAAATGCCATGTCCAAATCAATGGAAATTTTACTATAAAGAGAACAAACCTCATCATCCCATCGGTACAGGCATTTTTCAAATAGAATTAATATTTTCCCATACTTTGGTTATAATTTATTATATACTTATAAAAATTATGTACATCTTTTAAATGAGTATACATTTTAGAAAGTAATCATGCCATATTCATAGACGGCAAAATAGATTATAATAAAAAATAAAAATCTAGGAGAAAAAAAACTTAGAATTTTTCTAACAACTTTAAGTTAATATTCCACAATAAATAATAGTTTAAAAACTCCATATCATTATCCCTATAAAATTTTTTGTATTCATAAAAATGAATTATTAATATAAACAAAGAAATTTTGTCAATTCTACTTTGTTTTTCGCCTTTAATTGAAAAAAGATAAAGATTCAGATGGTAAATGCCTAGTATTAAAATAATAAAGATTATGTAAGAATGTAATCATCGAGTGAAATTCATCTTTTCTAAATAATAAATTTGACATTTTGATGTACTTTACTCCAGATCTCACTAAATGCATATATTTGCATAGTACATTTTGACATGTAACAGTTTTCTTAGCTAGTAAAATATTTTTGATGTTTCATAAGTATATATGAATAATAAATTAATGGATATTTCATATATTATCTCATTATGTTTATTTTTATTTCTTGGAAAGTGCATCTATATAATATAATTGATTAGGTACCTCTTGTTGGATATTTAAAAGTTTTCAAATTCTTACTATTTTAGGAAAATATTTGAAAGGATATTATAAATATGTTTTCACTGTTGTACACCCTGTATAGAATAAATGCTTAGAAACAGATATCTTGTTGCCAGAGCCATAGAACAGTGGTTATAGTAGTTATCTTGTACACTGCTGACTGAAATTCTATCCTTCTTCTGAATCCTATATGGTCCCCTGAACTCACAGATAGTGATTTCTGAGTGCAAAGCTGGGAAAGGCAATGAATAAATTAACAAATAAGCATGATATAATTCGAAGGGAAAAATTGCTATGATAATTAGATGACATGTGCTCAAGAATAAACCCTGATTGCTGCTTTTGCCCCTGAAGCAAACAAACAAACAAACAAACAAACAAACAAAAGTAAATTTTCTAACATAAAGTGAACAGTGTTTTGGGGGCCAGAGAGATAGCACAGGGCTAGGGTGTTTGCCTTGCAAGCGGCCGATCTGGGTTCGATCCCCGGCATCCCATATGGTCCCCCAAGCACCGCCAGGAGAAATTCCTGAGTGTCCTGAGTGAAGATCCAGGAGTAACCCTTGAGCATCGCAGGGGGTGACCCAAAAAAAAAATGAACATTTTTTTTTGATTTTTATTTTGCAGGCCACATCAGTTTTGCTCAAAGCTTACTCCTAATTTTATCACTCAGGTATGACTACTGTTGACTTTCAAGAGACCATAAGTGGTGCCAAGGATAGGATCAAGGTCAACTATATAGAACAAACAGTCTACCAACTGTACTATTTCTACAGCACCTTAATAATTAAGGCCAATATCAAAATAATTAAAAATTCTGCTAAAATAATGACAATGGTATTCTGCCATTGATTTTCTTCCAATAGCTAGATATCTCAATTTTTCCAATAGCTAGATATCTTAATTTGCCAGTACATTTATTTTCATGCTTTAGCAAACATTTATTTGATCATATTTCCTGAAGTTTTCTTTTATTTATTTTAATATAGATCATATATTTGTCTTCTTTTAAGTTATAGTATTTTCTAGTCTATTTATGGTGTTGAAATTAATGTCAATCATCATATCAATTGTCAACATAAGGAAATTCTTATATAAAAAAATTTATGGGACCATAGAGGCTTCCAGGGGTAGGACATTTGCCTTGATCACCATTGATCTGGGTTCAATTCAAATCACATATGGTCCCCTGAGCACTGTCAGGAGTAATTCCTAGTGCAGGGACTGAAGGAACCCCTGAGCATCACCAGGTGTGACCCCAAAATCAAATTATATATATTTGTATAATTATATTTATATGATTTATATCTATCACTGTATCACTGTCTTCCTGTTCATCATCAATTTGCTCAAGCGAGCACCAGTAACATCTCCACATAACCTGTCTCATGCAAGTAGAGCCCAAGGGCACCTGCTTGCTCCAGGAACATAAAGAGCCTCAAACCATTCCATCAGGTCATGGGAATGAGGTAGATTTATATATTTAGACACTGTACTTTCAATATATTTTCTTAGGCAAATGATAATTCCATTTTGCTGTTTCCATATGAATATTTTTGGCTCAGTGTTTATGCACATTTGATTCATTAACTTACTGGCTAAGTCTCAGAGTATTTTGAAATAAGCATATTTTCTAGCTTTACCTGAAAGACTGTATAACACTGGTTAATTTAAGAAAAGTTTCACTTATTCTACTTCTGTATTTCTTTTATATTTTGCAACATAAATTATTCACGTACTTGGAATGTTCTTTACCCCAGGCAATCAAATTCCCATCTAAGTTTCAGAACCCTTGAGTCAGAAATCATTAAAGAACAATTGAATACTAGAATATAATACGGTCAACAAGCACGGATTTAAAGATAATAGCAGACCAGTCTACTAAAAATAGCTTCAACAAAATTCTTATAAGGAAGGAGAGGCTGCCCTTGTCAGAGGAAAACTTCTCACCAATTTTTTTTTTTTTTTGCTATTAGGAGATGCTGGGCTTTGATGAATTAAGTTGTAATTTGCTTCTAGACTATAATTACAATCGTTAGTCTTCTTTTTAAAAAACAGTCTTATGAATTCGATATATTATAACATATCTAATTTGCGATTTCATAGAAAATGGTGATACATGTTAAAATGCAGAAATGAGATCATGGATGATATATGAAAGATTTCGTGAGGACATTTAAGCACACAGCAAAAAAATCTCTAAAAAATTTATACATTCTCCCACTTAAGAAAGGTTAATACACTCCAAGTTTTAAAGCACTAGAAAGGACAACAGAAGTAATTTTCTGGTGAGACTTACTTTAATCCCATGTAATGGTCTAGAAAATATAATAAGGCAATTGATCTTTTGGAAGAAGGAACTGGTGAATTGAATGAAAAGTTGTCAGCACACTTTTCTGAGACCCAGTTTCAAACTAATGTAATAAATCTATTTTAATAGAGTAATTGGAAAGGTTGACAAGGAGAATGTGTCTCACACATGAAATGTAACAAGGTTAAATCAAACCATGCAGGTCCTTGTGGCCCGTTTGTTTTTGCTTCTTTCAACAAACCATGTTTCTTGCACAATATTGAAAATGACAAGTACAAAACGGGAATAAACTATGACAAATAAACTATGAGAAAATTGTCTTCATAAATGGATTTATGCTATTACATCATGTTTCCTTGAATGCAATTTTATTCTTTGGATTGTTTTAATTACTTATTTTTAAAAATCTCGACTACTTTTCTGGTTGTCTGATTCGGACTTTTTTGGTCACAATGTCCTAAAAATTTTTTATTTTATAACTTACTGCATTTTCACAAATCCCAAGGTATTATGAATTTCATTAACACACCAGAGAGAAAATAGTTTTTTTTTTCATTTCCATCTTCTTATACTGCAATGAGATTTGTTGCTACAAGATGAAGCTAATCAATTGATGTGTAGATTGTGTTCTACTTCACTCTTAAATTTTTTGAGAATGACTGTAAAAGAAAGGATCTGAGGGGTAGCACAGCCGGTAAGGCATTTGCCTTGCTAGGAGCCATTCAATCCCATATGGTCCCCAAGCACAGCCAAGAGTAATTCCTGAGCTAAGAGCCAGGGAGCAACCCCAGAGCATGGCTGGGTGTGACCCAAAAAAACAAAACAAACAAACAAAAACAATAACTGTCAAGCCATATAATTATTTCTAAAAGCCACTTAAAGGAAAACACATAGTGACACTAAATTATAAATCAATTTTTATATTTCCAAAACTCAATTGTTATTTATTTAGATTCTGGTTCCTCTCTGCCACTGGGGTGCTGCCATCTTATTTTGAATAAGCACTTCTTACCCTTCTAGCGAAAAATAGCCTCACCTCTGCTGTCGCATATTTCCGTATATTTTGGATGAGGATTATTTGAGTGGAATTTCATTAGAGAGTTCCATGCATACTGAATGGTGAAAAATCAATTAGTAATCTAAATAAAACTGGAAAATATTCCTTTATATCATTTGCTTTATTATATTGTAACTTGGATGATGTGGCTACAAGATCATTACTTTTCATATCTTGATTACCTGTTTTGACAGTTTCAGCTTTAGGATAGATTGAAAACAGGGAAATCCCCCTATCAAAAAAAGACCATTAGAATTTCTTTGGATATAAAATATGTTTTGGAATTTAAGCTCAAATTGTAAGAGTAGCTCACCTTTAAAATAATTAAAATGTATTACCACACTCTAAGCAAAGCGCTTATTATAATTTTCTAATAAATTAAATAATATACTAATTAAATAACATATTTGGATTAAATAATCTACATATTCCTATAAAGTTTACAATTGATTTATATAAAATGCTATGACCTAAATGTGCCTCTACAATAATTTGATATCTAAGTGTAAATCAGTTGTATAGTTTTAGTTTTTTTTTAATGTTACACTAGTAATGTTTTGAAACACACATTATAGTGTATTATTTAAGAAACCCTCCTAAAAATAAAAGGAACATTTATTTACTCTTTAATAAACTATTTGCATTATGTGAAAGACAAAAAATAATATAAATGATTTGCTTGTAAAGCAATGTATGTGCAAATAATTTATATAGTCCTTAAATGTATATAACAATCCGTTATCAAAAACACATTCATAATTTAGAAATATTTTGTTTATTTTTAAAATCATTTATCAAAGCATATATGTATACATTTCTTTATTTCTCCCTTCTCCTCCTCCTCCTCCTTCTCCTTCTCCTCCGCCTTCTCCTCCTTCTCTTCCTTCTCCTCCTCCTCCTCCTCCTCCTTCTCCTTCTCCTTCTCCTTCTTCTCCTCCTATTCCTCCTCCACCTCCCCTTCTTCTTCCTCTTTCTTCCTCTTCTGCCTCTTCTTCTTCCTCTTCCTCTTCCTCTTCCTCTTCCTCCTCCTCCTCCTCCCCCCCCTTCTTCGTCTTCTGAGAAGTCCCTGTCCATTATCTTATCCCATTTTTTTTTATGAGGTTCTTGGATTTTTCTGTTGTTGATCTTCATAAATACTTTACATATCAACATTTCTGATGTTCTGGCCACAAATATTTCTCATTCACTTAACTTTCTTTTAGTTTTAGCCAGTGTTTCTTTTTTCATGCAAAAACTCTTTCATCTGAGGGTAGTAGTCCCATTTGTTTATTTTTGATAGTGTCACCTTTGTGAGTAGCATCATATAAATAAAAACACTGTAGAGATCAGTATCTTGTAGCATTCTGTCTTTGTAATTCAATAAATTTTTATAGATTCTCATCTGATCTCAAGATCTTTGATTCACTTTGAATTGACTTTTTGTGTAAAGTGTAAGAAAAGAATCCTGTTTTAATTCTTTGCATGTATTTATCCAGTTTTGCTAGAACCATTGTTGGAGAGGCTGACTGTACTCCATTATAATAAAAATTTCATTTTCTTCAGTAAGATATCAATATTGAAAATTAAAAACAATGACAAAACATTTTAAAGAGCAAGTAAATAAAAAAGTACAAACTGACACTTCTTGGTTTGATTAAATGGAGCTCATCTTATTTTGTTTGTTAATTGGAGAGAAAATAAAAATAATTAAAAATGCATTTCAGAAATGTGGAATTAAAAATTACGGTATAAACTGAACAAAGGAAAACAAATGAGGTGCTACCTGGTATTTTCTCCATCTCTTTGTAAATAGAACTGGAAACAAGATTACAGGTGTCTACCAGAAAAAGTAACAGTATGGTGCATTAATATACAAGAAATCATAATGCATTTTAGCAAAGCAACAAGTGATTTGTAGGAAAAAAATATTACAAAAGGCATATATTGACACAATAATTAACAAATATATCTATGGCATCCACTTCAAACTGTTGCTAAAAAGGCAAATACTATACATGTGATGAAAATGCAAAAGATTGATGTTCAAATTTGATATGCCTTTTAGGATTGGCTATATTAGTTTTTATCACCAAAATATACAGATTCAGTTGATAATTCTGGACAATCCTATATCTAAAGATTTGTATGTCTTCAATTTCCCTCAATTACATACAAACCAATAATCTAGAGTACTCAAAATGCTTGAGCATTTCTTATATTTTGTATTTGCTATCATTCCTTAACTGTCCAAAGATAATATGACCAACATTTAACATCTGGAATAGACAGATAAGAATATTTTATCTCAGTAGAAAATGAACATGTTATATATACTGACTGTATCTATATTTGAAAATGAACATGTTGTATATATTGACTGTATCTATATTTAGTCAGATGAATAAATTGTTCTTTAAACAGTATCTGATTCAGGTGAGGTATGCTGGTCCAGAGACTCTCACACATGGGGCAGAGCTGTTCCTTGCTCTCCCTGTGCACAGCCGTTCATGAGGCAGTCGGGAGGCATGGCGGGTTCTAGACCTGGCCCACCACCTCGGCAGAGCCTCACAACCAGCCAGACCACCCCCTCCTCACTCCACGGGCGCCGCCATTTTCCACTTTTTGACTTCCCTCTCATCAGAACTCCACCCAGCAGACCAGCCCATCACAGCATGGATCACCGACACCCACCCTGCAGCAGCTTTTTCCTCAATCCGGCCCAGGTATGCTGGTCCAGAGACTCTCACACATGGGGCAGAGCTGTTCCTTGCTCTCCCTGTGCACAGCCGTTCATGAGGCATTCGGGAGGCATGGCGGGTTCTAGCCCTGGCCCACCACCTCGGCAGAGCCTAACAACAAGCCAGACCACCCCTCCTCACTCCACGGGCGCCGCCATTTTCCACGTTTGGACTTCCCTTTCGTCAGAACTCCACCCAGCAGACCAGCCCATCACAGCCGGTTCATCAGTAAATGCTTTATTTGGAGGTGTTTAAAAGAGTTTGCCTCCCCGCTCGACAAGCCTGGCAAGCTTCTCGTGTTGCATATGATATGCCAAATTCCAGTAACAATTATATTAGGTCATTCCCATGACCTAATATAATGGCTTTGAGGCTCTTTATGTTCCTGTAGCAAGCCGATGCCCCTGGCTCTACTGGCATGAGACAGGACATATGGAGATACTACTGGTGCCCGCTCTAGCAAATAGATGATCAACGGGAAGATCGTGGATCGTGATCGTGATCTGAGGGGGAAATTTTGTATATATGAATTGACATCATAATCTTAGGAAAATTTTATCATTTCTGATATGTTTAAATTTTATAATTTAGTTTTGGGGAGGGTAAAGAATTTCTTCCAAGTTGTGCTCAAGTGACTAAGGTCTCTCTTGATGTTTCTTATCCAACTGGGTCAGAAGTTCATTCACATGATCAAAACTATGGTCATGCCAATTATTTGGGTCACTTAGGAAGTACTCAGGGCCCTCCAGAGTCCAATGATACCCTGGTGACTGTGTTATCTGGGATAGAACTAGAATCAACCACATTGTAGGCTTATGCATTAATAATTGCCCTTTCTCTCTTGTCCCTTATTTAATTATTTTTGCTTTAAGGACATTTAAGCCCCACTCGGCTTTGCTCAGTGCTTAGTATTCTCTCTGTGTTTATGAATCAATTTTGGAAGACTTGGGACCATATGGACTGTCAGGGATCAAGCTCAGGTCGATGCTCATGACAAACAGCTTATTGTATTATTTCTATGACCACTCCCACTCTTAATTTTTAAACATATTTTGGTATTGATATTTCCGTGAAGTGGAAAGGATGATGAGTGTATTTACTTTCATTTTGCAAATTTTCGGCAGTGTTGCTGTTAGTCCATCTGCAAAGTTGGAGTTATGGCATTTCTTTCTGGTGACTTGAACTAGTGGAAAAGCCACTGTAATCTGTTGCCATCATCTTTAGAGTCAGTGATTACTCACCTAAAGCGAAGTGTGTTTAACTATTCCCACAGGACTTCCACTATGCCTCTAACACCTTGTTCTGTATCTAACTCCAAATAATGTGCCCTAAAGAGTTTACTTTAAAAGTGCCTAACAGACTTAATTCTGCACTGTTTTAACAATTTTTGATCACATATCCTGGTGATAAGAGATTATTCATTATTTTCTATTCAGTGACCCACATAGTGCAGTGTTTTCAAACCCTCTGACATTTCTACCAAGTGTGTTTTCATAATCTATCTTTGAACTAAATTCCCATTGGTGAAGTACTCACATTATAAATACTTTATCACTAAAATGTGTTCATAATAGCTTATTAACAAATCTCCCCATGGGAGTTCCATATTCCAATTACCTACATAGAGCAAAGTATAACTTTATTTCATATAAACTATTTTTGTAAATGTCATGAACACAATGTGCACATGTGGGCACACACACACACACACACATACACACAAACACACACCCTGAAAAATATACCGAATTTCATTATAAAAGTGAAATAGTGAAACAACTAAGTTGTCAATACATTTGAAAATAATATAAGCTCTAAAAATAAGTCAGGTTATGGAGATCATATAAATTTACCTCAATATATGAATTATTTTCCTTAACTATTCTCCTATTTGATGTTGACTTAAAAAAATAAAACGACTTTAGAAGTAAAGGAATTGTCAAGATTCCAGCAGACATCAAGTCTTATATGAAAGAGATACATTGAGTTTAAAACTCATAGAATATTTTGTTTAATGATATGGCATCTTTATATACAATAACAGTAACAGTTGTTATAACAATTGTTTTGGATATAGGGGTCAGAGAAAAATAAAGTGTAACCCTAAAGTTTTAATTATAATTAAGCCATCACTAGATAAATGAAAAGTATAGGAAATTTTGTTTAAAATTGTTTTTCCTATTTCTATAGCTCCCAGATATATACAGAATTCTTCATATAAATATGAAGCACATGATTATAAAAAAACATGTTGATGTTTAGATGAATAGGGAGAAAATAACTTCAGTTAGTGACAGATTACATGCTGTATCTTCATTTTGTAACAGGAATTTTATATAAAATATATGATTATATGTCATTCATTATTTTATTTTTATAGCTGCATAATCACTTTATTATCAATCACATAAATGGCAAAATCAACTTTTTTATGTGAAAATATATAGTCTTAGGCAAATAAATATATTTAGCCACAATATTTTATTATGAAACCATTTTATACCAAAAACATTTTTTGGCATTTTTGATACATAAAATAGTTTTTTTATGTAGAGAAAAAAGTATGAATCATTTATATTATGTGACTGTTACCTTCAAAAAAGTTTAATTAAAATTTTTATATACCTTTGTTCTTCTTGAGGATGACATATGCACTTTGAAATCTGATTGAAGCTTACTTTAGCACAAATCTCAGCTACTTGATTCTGTAGAGAAGAATGCGCAATGTTTATCCTCACTTATTTAAACAGGATTCTGTCAAAAATTGGCTCAAATTATACAGATGTAAGTAGAAGGTAATGAATGCCATCTTCTGCCTCACTATACAGTTTTGTTGTTCTCTTTACTTTTTAACTTTCCTGATTTATAAGTGACACAGTTGAGAGTATGTTATGAAATCGCATGTAAGGGCTACAAATCCTTATGTGATGGAAGAGTAGTTTGATTTATCACTTTTTAAATGTTTTAAATAAAAAATCTTTTATATATTTGGGAAATTGCATTCAGATACACATATATACATGCACACATGTGCTTTACTTAATAAATGTAGAGAGAGTGAACCACCTGGTATAACCATTCAACAAATAAATATAAATGCTATGACCTTATTTCATCCCTTGCTCTTCCTCTCCACCATGAATCAAACACCCCTTTATAAATATGTCTAGTTACTTATAATGTAATTGTATAATATACCACTTTAAAAATATTTTGTACAAAAGTTTACTCCACTCTGGGGTAAACTGCTTTCCATCTCTGACTGCCTATTCTCTTCCTATTTTATTTTATTTTGCTTTATTTTGTTTTGTTTTATTTATTTATTTTATATTATTTTTATTTTAGGCATTTTGAGTCACAGTCAGTGATGCTCAAGAGTTATTCCTGACTCTGCACTCAGAAATCACTCCTGGTAGTGCTTAGGGGACCACATAGGATGTCACATATTGAAGCTGGGTAGGTCTTGTTTAAGGGAAATGTCCCACTTGCTATACTATCATTCTGGCCCCTCTTCCTTATGTTACAACACTCCAGTCTGGGGATTTCTATGTACTGTTTAGGGGCAAGACTTCCCTTAGAATTTTGCTCTTTAACTATTCTCTCTTTTAAATCACAGTCTCCTTAGAATTGGTATCCACCCTCTATAAAACCAAATAATCAATTGTTATTTTCTTCATTCAACATTACTTTTGAGGGATTTGTCCATATTATGATATGGAAACCATGCTATTCATTGGCACTGTAATATTTTAAAGTATTATTATGTCAGTATAGTTTTCATCTTGCATGTTGATAAATATTTGGGAATCTTCAAAGTTTTGACCATGAGAAGTACTTTGAGACCTCTTGTGCATAACAAAAACTGTTCTGTAGATTGTTAATAGAAGGAATTGCTGGGTTATAGGAAAGCATCTGTGCAGTGTAGGTTACAAACTCAGTCAAACAATAAACAAGATGATTGGACCAATGTCATAGCCTCCACTTGCAATATAAAAAAAGCTTGGGCCCATAAGTACTTGTCACTTTCAGCTTTTATCTATATGAATAAAAGAATATTATTTATTGTGATTAATCTATCACTCTCTGATAATTAATTTTGAGCTTTTGTTCAAATATTTAAAATATAATGAATGTCTAATGTCTTATTTAAATACAGACAGCACATAGCTAGTATATCCCTGTGTCTTCATCCCTGTGTGTTCATCATCACATGCTTGAACTAGAGGATTAAATGCTCTTGGGAAACTAGGTAACCCTTTGCATTATAAGGAAATTTTTTTCAAACATCCAACACCCCGGCACTGCATATGGCTCCCCAACATGACCAAGAGAACTACCTAAATTCAGAGACCGGAGTAATTAATCCCTGAAAACCCATAGTTGTGGTTCCAAAACACAACAAAAATTAACAATTTAGGTGATGATTAAATTTTGGTTTTTCCTCAATTTTATAAGTAAATCTGAGGTGATATAAAATTGATATTTTCAACAACTCAGATCTTCAATCATTTATTCACTTTCATTTCACATTTATTATTTTTAAGTCTTTCAGGGATTACTTTTTACTCCGTTAAGTATGAATGAAGGAGCACAAACTCAGAGGGTGGTATTGGGACGCAGATATGTGGTGAAAAAGTCTCACACCCGCTGCTGTTAGTGTTCCTCTAAGTGAAATATGACCTTCTATGATCAGTAGAGAAATTTTATTTGATTGATTATGTTAGAATTATTAATCAATTGTTGCAAGTGTCTTATTAAATCAAAGTGTCCCTACTGTCTGTCAAAAGAACAATGTATTACCATTATATGGAGATTATTACTGGATTCATGGAAAATTTTAAAAAAGACATTTATGTTTGAACAGGTAAAGCACTGAACTTTTAATATTTTATATTTTGCTGTCAATGTGATAAATGACAATATATTATTTAACTTGTCACATAAATAATAATCCAAATGCTATTAATATACAAATAACATTAAATATAATTTATTTACATAAGATAATAAATTTATATTTTAAAATATGAATAACACAATATTTAAAGTACAAATTTTATGGTAGTGCAGTAGGCTCTCCAATTGATTGATGCTGAAGATCACTTCATGTGTTTATAATTTACTCAAGAGTTTAGACTTGACTAAACTCTTAAAAGTTTAAGAGTTTAAACTTTTAAAAGTTTAAACTCTTTTAAAAGGGAGTTATTTTGGGAATGGATTTTGGTAATAACATTAAGTATATTTATACCAGTTGGATATGTAGTATATAAAAGGAGGAAGGAAACAGTACAGTATTAACTAATATATAAAGAATATATAAAGAAAATGGTTTAAATAAAAAGTTGCTCCATTATATTTTAGTTTGTATGTCAGTGAAAGTAGTACTTTCACTATTCTTGCTGAAAAGTTGCAAAACTGAACAAAATCTTGAGCATATTCATACCTAATACCAGTAAAAATATAGAATTTTGATTTAGACACATAAATATTTAAGACAAAATACAAAGAGATATGGAGAGTTTATTAACATTTATTATTAATGTAATTATTACTTAGGACTAAATTAATTTAAATTTGCCATAGGATTCAATTATATTGTTTTTTTAATGAAATTTGCTCAGATAAAATTTGGTCTGTAATTTTGAAATCTAAGAAAATGTAACTGCTTTTTCTTTAAAGTCTTTCAACTAAATAAGTGAGAGCTCATTTTTTAAAAAAATTTTAATGTGTCAGAGAATTATAAATCATTTAAACAAAACTGTCATTACCAAAGAGGATGATAAGGGATATGGTGAGGGTAAGACTAATAAGAACAGACTAAGGTACAGATGTAGTAATACTGGCACTTGGTGATAGGAGCTATAGTCCAGCGGGTAGGGCGTTTGCCTTGCATGCGGCCAGACCATGTCGGCCTGGGTTCGATCCCCACCATCCCATATGGTCCCCAAGCGCTGCCAGGAGTGATTCCTGAGTGAAGAGCCAGGAGAAATTCCCATGACCCAAAAAAAGCAAAAAAAAAAAAAAAAAAAAAAAAAAAAGACTAATAAGAACGGACTAAGGTTCTGATGTAGCGATACTGGCACTTGGTGATAGGTGTGGTTTAGCAATATTGATGTGGAAAACATAATATTGACCACTGAAAGGGGTAGATAAATTGTGATATATGCATATGTAGTGGAATGCCATTCAGGCACTAGAAAATATAAAGTTATGTATTTCACTACACTTGAAAGGATTTTGAGGTTATCATGCTGAGCAAAACGAGCCGGAGGCAGAAAGAATGAACTCACTCATCTGTGGCATACAAAGAAGAGGTCAAGGGTGTAGACATTATTAATCAATGAAAACCTTAGATACTGGAATTTCTTTAAAGGGCCACATTATGAGAGAGGCACTGAGGGGAAAAATAAGTTGACATGGGTGGAGCATCTCAATTACATGTGAGACTTTAAGAAGGAAACTGCAGCTAAAAGTCAAAAGATCTAGCAACAAATAATGGGAGGAGGGGGAGAGGAGCAATGTCTACTAGAGGGTGGGTATGTCAAAGACATAGGGCTTAATATTGCTAACATTGATATATTGGAAAATCATCTGAGCTTTCATTTTGGAAAAGGAGAAAAATGTTAAACCCAAAGTAAGCAAAGGCTCAAAAATAAAATTGAAAAGGTTTCTTCATGGCCATCTTATAGATGTAGCAATCCAAACAGGTATCTGAAGAGAATCACTATGAATGAAAATGACCAGCAATCAGAAAAGTCCAAGTTAAGGTAGCAATTAGCACTTTTTTAATGATTCAATTGGCAAAAAATGAATGCAGAGACTCAGACACAGGGGGAGAGCTGTCATCCGTCTCTCCCCTAGCTCAGCTGACCATGAGGTGCCCAGGAGAGAAGATGGTTTTGGTTCTGGCCTACCACCCTCACTAGCGCCTCAGAAGTAGCCAGAGGAAACTTACTCACCATAATCGCAGCCATTTTCAACTTGGAGCGGGGATTTGGACCCCATGTAGGTGGTACATGCCTAATGTATATAAAAAGAAAATCATAACTATTAACACTATCTATTATAAACCATGTTACTCTTGTAAAAATGAACTCCCTTAGTTTGGGTTTAAAGGATTATCATTCCATCTTGCTGAAAACTGGACAGAGAAATGAATGAAGGTTACCTTTATAATAATTTCCTCAGCTAGGTAAATGTGCCAAGAAACCATGGTGATTTTTGTAACACAATTGCTAAGGGTGTTGGGAAGATTCTCTCACCTTCTTTTCATCCTACTCTTACAATTCTGCTTATTTTGTCAGCAAGTTAACAATAAACAAATGGACAAAGGACCCAATGTTCTGAAGACAGTAGAAATAGACTAGAGGTTTTAGTGCCTTGGCCGGGAGGTGTGGCATTTACTCTTTTTCAGTAATATCTGACTGCATTTGAACTGTCAAAATAGTGGTAGAAGCCAGGAACATCTTTCCCATATGTCCTTGGCATTCATTTATAGAGCAACTGCCAAAGAAGAAGCAGTTTCTTTCTGTACCACACCTCTGCACAACACTTTCCACCTCTTGATTTCTTATGAGGTTGCATTTTGGGTAACTTGACTGTACAAGAGCAGATGAATTGATATATAGGGACTACACATATTCAGTTAATTTGTGTTTTACAAAAAAAATGCCCCTTCAATCATTCTTGACATAACCGGTTAAGCTTTTAAGCATTAACTGCCTAAATTCTTCATAGATATTTAAGAAAAAATTTTCCCTTCTGAAATACCATTAATAAAATTTAAATGAAAGAAAGAAAAGGGTTCAGTCTAAAGCAGAGTAAATATTCCAATATATTTATATTAATATTTCCAAGAATATAGAATTTTCAATAATACTATCATGTATAGAAAAGAATAATTATATTAGATTATTGTCTTTATAGTTTCTAAAATAAGATATTGTATAGAGAATTAACAGGTTAATAAGAAAGGTAGTAAACCTTATACTTATTCAAGTATTTTTTAGTAACACTAAGCATAAGTATCTATAAAGGTAAAACTTTACAAAAAAGAATATGTAATGGTTTTAATTCTCATTTAAAAAAAGTATTCATATGCATCAATATTAATTTTAATGCTTGCTCTGTTAAGGGCATTGTTTATGATGCACACTTTATTTGAAATTTTATTGAAGTCCTTTGACATCATTCAAAAATTCCTACAGGAGAAACCCTTTTAATAATCAGTGAAATATAATTTATAATTTTAGACTTATTTAGTGAATATTTTGGAGTAAAAGTACATCAATTTTGCTCCTAAGTTCATTTCTAATGTTTCAAATAAAATGCACATACAAATTTAATACCATCAACTTTTTCTTGTATCACTTGTACCACTTGTCTTCCTGTTGTCATCAATTTGCTCCAGTGGACACTAGTAACATCTCCATAAGTCCTGTTGCAAGCAAGAGTAGCCCAAGGGCATCTGTTTGCTCAAGGAACAAGTAGAGCCTCAAACCATTCCTTTGGGACATGGGAATGAGGTCCATAATTGTTACTGGGTTTTGGCATATCAAATAAAACACGGGTAGCTTGCCAGGCTCTGCCATGTAGGTGGTACGTGGGCACATTCTCTCAGTAGAAGGCTCTCATCTCTAGCATTTACTGATGAAAACTCAACAGGGAAGATCAGGTTTTCTCTTGGGTGGAGCTCTGAGGAGCTGTGGAGTCTGGATGTTGAGAATGACTGATCTATTGATGTGGCTGTTCCTCCACCTTCTTGCTAGGCTTACTGGGATGACGGGCCACTGCTAGAACCTGTCTAGAACTGTATATGGTGTATAAATGTGAAAGATCCTGAGAAGGACCTGATCCTAACACCCAGTACTATCTAAGACAGTCTTGCGGCTGCTCTGTGGAGGCGCTCTGATGGAGCTGTGTGTCTGGCGTGTCTCTCCCGGTTTGGAGGTGGAGGTGAAGGAATGAGAGGAGGGGTCCAAATCCCAGCTCCAAGTCCGGCCAGCATGACCCTTCCTTTCAACTTTTTTTATCTATCAAAAATATGTTTTTCTACTTTTATTGAATATGTTTGAAGTTTACATTAAAGTAACATTGAAAGTAGTATCTGTATTCATAAAATATAGGAAATATTGAAGATTATATTGAAGGAAGTAAAACATTAGTAGCTGTTACCTTTTATTTTACTGGTGCATATATTATATATGTTGTTGGTTAAAGCAGGGGATAATACATAAGAGTTGATTCTATATTAATGTCTATTACATATTGGACATTGCAAAAGAAAATAGAGGTTTTATCAGCTTATTTTAAGCTGAGAAATATATAAGATACTTTCAAAGATTAAACATTAAATATTTGTATGTGCATATTTATAAGTATAGGGTGAATTGGATAAAAGTTACTGGATAAATGGTTATTGATTTCTGAAGGTCAAGATATTAGGCTTGCATTAAGGAACAGCTCTACGAGTGTAGTGAATTCCATATATGTTCAGTTTTCTAAGTGGAATTATAATGGGGAATAGTCCTTGAAGTTTTACCTACCAGCATCTCTAAGCACTCACAGGTAAAGGAATATTTCAATGTTTTTTGCTAACAAAACAAAACAAAGGAATTAGTCTATCAAAATAAGATACTTATAAATCCTCTTTAAGCATTTCAGTGTCTGCTTTATCTTTGAAAGTTTACATTTTTCTGATCTTTTTTGTTGTTAAATCACCTTTCTAAAATATAAGATTTGTACTGTAAATAAAACAAACTATATTAAAGGGAAATAAATTTTGAGATAAATAGTGATTTATCTCAATCTTTTGTCTCATTGAAAGAATATTATCTTCAGTTACTAATTATAACCGGCCCTGTGCAGCCATGCAGTTCATCAGTAAATTCATGAGATGAGAGCCTACTACTGAGAGTATCCCACCCATATAGCAGAGCCTGGCAAGCTACCTTTGTCGTATTTGATATGCCAAACACCAGTAACGATTATAGACCTCATTCCCATGACCTGAAGGAATGGTCTGAGGCTCTTTGTGTTCCTGGAGCGAGCAGATGCCCTTGGGTTACACTCAGCACAGGACAGGACTATGGAGATGTTACTGGTGCCTGCTAGAGCAAATTGATGAACAACGGGAAGACAAGGGATACAATTGATACTAATTATAGCATTCCATTATATTTATTTCTATATTAATGAATGTCCAGTTGCAAGAAAAAGATATATTTAATCTTTAATCTTAAATTACAAAGATATAATTTAATTAATTAGATAAAAATTATGAAATATAATTATGATATTACTTACATTATTTCTTTCTAAGCTATAATTGATTACTTAAATGATAAATTTTAAAACTAGATTTTTCAATAATTTTTTTATGATTCATATAAAAGTGTTAACAGAGTTCAGGATTCATAGAATATATTTAACTATTATTGTCTACTAAATCCATTTGGATTTATCTATTACTAGTAAATTTTCTTGCCTTTGTTTTGAAAACATATAAGTAGCTAATTTTTATATGTTATTTTTGATGCTACACTGCTGGATATTTTATTGAGAACTGAATATGATAGTAGAATATTTAAAGTAAATTCATATAAATTAATACAAAATATTCTAATACAGAAAACTAAAAAATTGCCATGAAATACATCCATAGATATTGACATAAGAGGATATCAGAAAAGACATGTCTGCATAAAAGAAAGCAGAGGGAGAGAGGAAAGAAACGAGAGAAGACATAAATTAATTACATGTTTTTATTTTCTGTGATTTTAGAGAACATGATTTACCATACTATCATCACACCATTTTCCAACATCATGCTCCCCACAAGACTGTCTTCCCCAAAACAGTTGACTACAGATCCCTTGACCCTTACCAAGGTGTTGCAGGACTCCTAAGGGCCGCTGCATCTGCTCTGAATTGCCGACTGCAAATCACTTCGTAGATAAGGGGGTAGTCTAAATGTGGCAGTTTATCTGACCATGTATGCTGTACTAGCTGGTATAAATATTCTCCCAAGCTACCACAATCATAGTAGGACTAGCTAGATCTCACCAGAATATTAGCCTGGCCACGTAGGACCCCTAAGTAATTAGACCAGAGAGAAATGCTGTTTGCTTCCAAAGGAAACAAGCATGGCTCCCTGATATACTCAAAGGCAACTAAAATATAAAACTACAATGAAGTAGAAGAGACTTGTGAAGGCTTGGAGAAATATTTAACTGGCATTAGTATTAGTCTTTGGTACAGAGACATGCCATCTCAGAAACCCCCTTCTCTACCCTATAAAGGCATTTCCAGGCAGATCTTGGCTCAAAACATTAGCATACTAAAGGGCCTAGGTGAGGTGCAGGGAGGGATTACCTAAGGGCATTTGACCCTCCCTGCTTTCCATAACAGTGGGAGGAAGGTCTGAGTGGCAGGGGTATAAACTAGCCTGTTTCCTCTCTCGCAGTTTTTTTTTTTTTTTTGGGCTCTCTGTGAGCACTCACCCTTCTTGGAAGTCTTGTCTTCTCCTTTTACAAGGCCTTTACACGTGGTGGCCGCCATCTTGGCCTACACATGGCTGGGGTTCTAGCCTGGAATCCTAAGCACCGGGCTTTTCCTTTTGCTGATTTGTATGCCTGAACCTGTGATAAGTAAAGCCTTTTTAAAACTGCATCGGATTCCTGAGTTTTCATCCATTCCTTGCCGGCGGAGGTAGAAGGGAACTCGCTTCCCAGCACTGTTGGGGACCCCGGGGAGCTCCCGACACCAAGGGAAGCTCAATTCTATAGACCAATTCTCAGAGGCTTTTACCTTCGGCAATTTATTATCCACTATCTTGAGGAGCATCAACATGAATGAGAAAAGTAAAGCATGTGAAGATAATTGTAATCAAAAGGAAAGTCAAACATGACTGAGGTACCTGGAATAGAATAAAACAGTAGTTTTTCTATGCAGTAAAATAATGTGAGAGTGGATTAATTTAAAGATATTTCATTGCAAATCATTTGCTATTACATATTACTATTTACGTTTAATGTTAATATGTTTAATTGTAAGCTAAAACAATTTACAACTTAATAGCTACTTCCCACTGCTGTTTGAAGGCGGTTGAAACAAAAAAGTAATGGGTGAGAAGTGAGTGGAACTGACTTATACTGAGGTGTAGAAGTAACGTGATGACATCACATGGAAGCATTATATCCACTCAATCTCACATTTTTTTTCTTTTTGTTTGATTCATATCTAGCAATTTTGGGGTTTCTGCATTCAGGCATTACTCTGGTGGTGCTTGGGACACAATATGGGATGACAGAGATTGAACCCAGGTATGCTGTGTGCAAGGCAAATCCCCTATAGATTGTAGTATCACCACTGTGGCCCCAAAACTATTTTCTTTTTTATTTTAATTTTCAATTTTAAGACAGTCCCTTACCTTAACACTATATAGTTTATACAATCGGGGAATAAGTTGAAATGTGAACTTGTAAGATGTTTTAAGAGATATATTTATTCTGTGATTCTTCATTCCAGATCAGCTGCACACAGGAAGAGCCAGTATCGACTCTGCCCCTGGATCTGAGTGTCTGGATCAGGCATACCTGGGCTTGAAATAGATGGCTGTATGGTAGGACTCTGATAAGCAGGGCTTGTGATCAGCTCCTCTGCTGGGTGGAGCTCTGATGAGCTATCCATAACAGCATTACCCTTAATAGCCAAAAAGTAGAGCTGAATTTGCCAGCCAACTCTCCCTTAGTTCAGCTGACCATGAGGATCCCAGGAGGAAAGATGGGTTTTGGGAGTGGGTCATCACCTCTTTGATGCCTCGGAAGCAGCCTGATAAGATTCGGCTCACGATAATAGCCACCATTTCTGTGGTCTGGACACTACAGCACATCAGAGCCCACCTAGGAGAGACGTTGAACAGAGCAGCTGAGTTCAAGTCCAGGTAGGAGGAAGTCACCCAGCATTTGTGAGATGGAGCTTGGGCCCCCTTTCCCTCTCTCTGACTCGTCTCAGAGGCCCAGCATTTCTGCATACAAACTGCCCCAGGGCAGAGACTCAGACACACTGGGCAGAGCTGCCCTCTCTGGCTCTCCCTAAGTTTGTGCAGCCGCTTGCAGCCATGCAGTACATCAAACTAGTGGAACCAATCATATCCTAGAATATACTACAATCAAAAATGTGTAAGAAAGGGAAGCAAGAAGAAGAGAGAGGAAAGAGAGGGAGAGAAAATGAGAAAGGAGCTACAGAACCCAACATGGAGGCAGGCTGGGGGAAGGGGGAGTGAAGTGGGGGCATTGTTGATGGGAAATGGGCATGGGTGGAGGTATGGGTGTTGGAACACTCTAGAACCAAAACTCAAACATGAACATCTTGTAATTGTATATCCAATGGTGGTATAATAAAATAATTTTATAAAAGTAGACCTGGATAAATAAAAATGTAGACTACCCGCTCAAAGAATATTATTTGGTAGTAAAAAGTTTGGCAATGAGGTGCCCAGGAGGGAAGGCGGGTTCTAGACCTGCCCTGCCATATCAGCAGAGCCTCTTAAGAAGCCAGAAGAACCGCCACACCATGAGAGCTGCTATTTTTCAACATCTGGACTACACAGCTCGTCAGAGCTCCACCCAGCAGAAAATCTGATCTTTCCCTTCTTGTGCGGCTGCTTTGCTGCCACATAGTTCTTTAATAAATGCATGAGATGAGAGGCTACTACCAGAGTATCCCACTGATGCAACAGAGCCTGGCAAACTACCCATGTCATATTTGATATGCCAAATACCAGTAACAATTAGAGACCTCATTCCCATGACCTGATGGAATGTTTGAGGGCTCTTTATGTTCCTGGAGAAGCAGATGCCCTTGGGCTACACTAGCATGTGACAGGACATAAGGAAATGCTATTAGTGCCCTCTCCAGCAAATCGATGATCAACAGAAGACAAGTGATACAAGTGAAGTGATAACGGTGGTTTCTATGAGTGGAATTTGAGTGTGTAATGAATTGAGGTTGATGTTCTGAGAAATGGAATTAAAACAGTAGATTACCTTTAAAAGGCAGAAAGTGGTGGAATATTTCTGCTTTGTGATGCTGATGAAATGAGTAGTAGAGAAAGCTGGGGACTTTTACTATATTCATTAAGTCAAAGAGCTTCTGCCCTAAGACTTGGGAACAAGATGACCTTGTGCAGCTCGGGTGGTAGGCCTGACTGAAACCTTGCAGTCGGAATTGTAGGGAATCTTGGGGCAGAGACACAGGAAATAGATTTAATCCAGCAATGTCAAAGGGCCAATTTGTGGAACTATGTGAGAATAGAAGTACTTGAAAAACTAGAAAAAAAATCAAGTTAAATTCAGATCAAACTAGCACCTACTTAATCAAACATGGTGACATTAAATTTTCTGATACATTAATGAATTTTTTTTGTTTTTGTATGATTTTTTTAATTTTTAAAATATTAAAACACTGTGATTAACAAATAACCTCATAGTGCAGTTATCACAAATATTCGCTGTTCAACACCAGTTCCACCACCAATGTGCCCTTACCACCACCAAAGGCCACAGCCCACCACCTGCTCCCCATACCCACACCGCCTTCCCCAGTTTGTGGCAAAGTACTTTGATCATTACAATGTTTATATGCCAAGGTCCTGGGAAAGACCTAGCCCTAAACTTGGTTGTTATCTAATCCTGGTGGGCAGCGCTTTGCAGCAGTGTGACAGTGTGCAGTGGGTAGAAGCCACAGCAGCTCTGAATCTGGACATTCTCTTCTCCCATATTATTGACGATGGAGGCTGCAGCTCGTAGCTACACCCACTGGGTCATTGGAGGTGGGGGATGAACAAAGGGCCTCAATCCCCTCTCCAAGTCTGGCAGATTAGGCCACAGCAACCCACATGTCTGCTGACCCTAGAGCTTTGCTGAAGATGGTGAGGGAGCGAGCCCATTTCCACCTCTAATTGCTCCGTGGGCCACTCACCTTGGGTAGAAGCCAGCACAGCTGTGTGTCTGCATCTTCTCTAGCATTACTGATGATCTACATTAGTTTTTTTTTGTGGTAGATATTATAATTTGTTAATTACTTTTTTAAATTTTGGTTTGAAGGCCACACCTAGAGGTGCTCATATTTTACTCCTGGCTCTTTGCTCAAGCATAACTCCTGGTGGTGGTTGGGGAGCCATGGGATCAAACCAACATAGGTTGAATGCAAAGCAAGCATTCACACTATGCCCTGTCTCTCCATCCCAAGGTAGGAGATCTAAAGATCCATTTTTAAAGATAAATTCTTATTCTCATCACCAGTTAGAATGAACTTTTACTAAACAGTTGCTAAGCACTTAAACATAAGATGAAGTTTAAAACATGGTGATATGGATATTAAATATTTTGGGGGTGTAAATGATAGAGGAACTATTAGGGACCTTCCTATAATTGCAGCCTAGCTGGGTTCAATTTCTTCTTCATATAGGAGAAAAGAGCATGCTACCCGCACGGCAGAGCCTGGCAAGTTACCCGTGTCATATTTGATATGCCAGATACCAGTAACAATGATAGACCTCATTCCCATGACCTGATGGAATGGCTTGAGGCTCTTTATGTTCCTGCAGCAAGCAGGTGCCCTTGGGCTCTACTAGCATGAGACAGGTCATATGGAGATGTTACTGGTGCCCACTCGAACAAATCAATGATGAACGGGAAGACAGTCATATAGTGACACACTGATAGGAGAAAGATAAGTAATATCTGAATACAGAGTCAGGAGTAAGCCTTTTTTTTTTTTTTTTTTGCTTTGTGGGTCACACCCAGAAATGCTCAGTGGTTACTCCTGGTTTTGCAATCATAAATTACTCCTGGTGGTGCTCCGTGAACCATATGGAATGCTGGAGTTCAAACCCGGGTTGGCTGTGTGCAAGGCAAACTCCCTACCTGCTGTGCTATCACTCCAGTCCCAGGAGTTAGCCTTGAGTACCACTAAATGTGGCCCAAAAACAAAAAAAAAAAAAAAAAAAAAATTAAATTAAGTTAACTTTTTGAAAAAATATTATTCACTGGCAGTTCATAATTGGATAAATAGAATAACCAGAGCTCTCAGTGTTGAAACACGTAACATAAACACAGATTCTGTCAATATAATTTAAAAATGTATATAATAAGTTATATTAACATAAGTAACAATTAATGGGATTCCTTATTTTCCTTTTCCATTAATAGTAAAATCTTTAATGTGTGCACTGGAATTTGACTTTAGTAATAGTTTGTAGCATGATGCATAGCCATGGATTGGCCTCAGGCCTATAATTTGCTCTGTTGACAAGCTTGGAAACTGATAATGCAGATTGAATCATAAATAATATCTTGAATTAACGCAGCTGCTTGCTTTAACAAAGTTATTTGCATTCAATTTCTTCACTCAGGCCTTTTAAAATATGTAGAGGGGATACATTCCGTTTAATTCTCAACATACATATTGCAGAGTTAAACAATAAATTAATGTATAGCTAGATATATACCTGATACTGACTTCATAGCTTAAAAAAGTTGAGCATTATTCTGTCAGATGAGGTAAAATGAAAATAAGTGCCAAATGTTTTATGTAAAGATGTATTACTTTTTATTCTCAACCAGAGTCAATAGTGAATTGTTAGTCAACATCTTCCAAAGCCCTTAATTAAATTATTGAATTAAGTACTATGCATAACAATATTGATTTCTGTATAATAATCAATCATTATAATTTTATATTTCATCACCTATATTAATTAAATTTAATTGATAAATCACTTGTAGTTTGTAGTAAATAAGTACTTAATTTTCAGAATTGGTTATTATGTGCCTTTGTTTATTGCTAACCCCAAAATAAGATTTTTCCCTTTTTTTCCCAGTACAAGACCTGCTCTTTTGGCTTTTTGGTCTTTGGCTTTTGGCTTTTGGCTTTTTGACCTTTGGCCTTTGGCCTTTGGCCTTTGGCTCCTTGTTTTGGTTAGGACTCCTCTCGGAGCCATGCAACAAGCCAGACGACCCCCACTCCATGAGGGCCTCCATTTTCCACATCCGGAATTCTCTCTCATCAGAACTCCATCCAGCAGACCAGCCTATCACAGCCCGGCTCATCGAGTTCCACCCCTGCAGCAGTCTTTTTTTAAATCCAGCTCAGGTATGCCAGTCCAGAGACTCACAGACATGGGACAGAGCTGCTACTGGCTCTCCCTGTGCCCAGCTGCTCACGAGGTGCCCAGGAGGGATGGCAGGTTCTATCCCTGGCCCGCCACCTCAGCAGAGCCTCGCAATAAGCCAGATGACCCCCCCCCACTCCATGAGGGGCCTCCATTTTCCACATCCAGACTCTCTCTCTCGTCAGAACTCCACCCAGCAGACCAGCCTATCACAGCCCGGCTCGAGCAGCTGCAAGTGGCAGCACGGCTCATCAATAAATGCTGGACTTAGAGATGACTTCAAGAGTATGCTACCTGCACGTCAGAGCCTGGCAAGCTACCCATGTTGTATTTGATATGCCAAATACCATTAACAATTATAGACCTCATTCCAGAATGGATTGAGGCTCTTTATGTTCCTGGAGCAAGCAGATGCCCCTTGGGCTCTACTAGCATGAGATAGGACATATGGAGATGTTACTGGGGCCAGCTCGAGCAAATCGATGATGAACGGGAAGACAGTGATACAGTGATACAAGACCTGCTCTCATGACTTGACTATGTTAAACTATAAATGAATAAAAGATAAATTCCAAAATAAAAATCACTAACAGGTAGTCACTAACTTTCTAAACTCTGAATTTTTAACTGTAGAACTTTCCTGTCTGACAGTTTTCACTTGCAAAATGTGCTTAAATTGTTTATTTGCTACATACAAGAAGTAATACTTTTTTATTTTCTCTCTGTATTTTTCTTTTCTCTTTTATTTTTCTATTCTTATATAGTCAATGAGAACTCTCATTGACTATATATGAATTAGACCACATTATAAATCTCATTTCTGCAATTTTTTGATTACCAAGGTTCAAATTGTTTATTTTATTCTGGTTTCAGTGACCTCACTCTTTATTTTAGCACTCAATTTTAATCTATTTGAATAGTGATTTCTTCGCTTATGCATTTTGGTAGGTGGGGTGGGAATTGGCACATGTGTAGGATTATTCTTGCCCTTTCGCTCAGGGATCTCTCCCTGGCAACACTCGGGGGTCCTACCTGTGATCATGGGGGATCAAAATGGAGTTAGCCACATACAAGGCAAAACTTTTTAACTTCTTAGATTCTAACCCACTCCTTCAATATCAGTTGTAACTTGTTAAAAATGTCTTCCTCTTACAGATAGCAAATGTTTTGCTTATAATATTATTTAAGTCATCTACCATATATGATATTGCTATATACTCTAAGTACCTATATAGCAAATTCAAATTTTTCTACATGAATTTATTCAATGTTGGAAATCCAGTGTGATGCCTACTACTTCTTTAATTAGACTATTATTATTTGTTTTCTACAAGACTTGATAGCTAAATACCATTCACTGGTAGATAAGCAAGCAAATATTTGCTCTCAATTTCAGATACAGGAAACGTAAAATCCAGTAGCTACTTGGGGAGGTCCCTGTAACTGTGAGATCTATCGCACATATTAATCTGTGCTTAGTGTGTGTATAATAGAAGTAGGAAAGAGACAGAGACAAACAAAAATGGAGATAAAAAAGAGGCTAGAACGATGCTATAGATGGTAGGACACTTGTCTCACACAAAAACTCAGGTTTACCGGCACAACTATGATCCTCTGAGTGAGCCAGGAGTGACCTCCTGAGCACCACAGTATATGGTGCCAAATAGCAGGAAACAAAGTGAAAACAGATGGGAAACAGAAGAGAGGACAAAAGGTAGAGTTTATGTGAAAAAAGGTTATTTTTCCTATAGAGCTACCAATGAAATCTAATTAGTATCCCTCAAATTTTTTTACAAATAAAAATTCCTTTGGAATTAGGGCATCAGTATAGGGCACTGGGGTAGACGACCTTCAGTGTGTGTATTTGTTCCTGCTACGAGATTGTGTTTCATCTGGTAGGCAGTACTTATCCACCGCAAACAACATAATGACAACTTCAAAGCACTTTAAACATCATCCCAGTCAGAGGTGCATAATGACTTATTTTTTCTTTGCCTTCATAGCAGTTTACTCTAGAATTACTTGTTTCCTTTGTTAAAGTCCACATTTCATTCCTTTTTTTTTGGACATTTATTTCAGCCTTCTGCACTGTAGAGGTCTGAATTATACTTAGAATTAATATCCTCCTTCAAGAAAACAATTTTACTTCACACAAAATTGTTTTAATTTACATCATGAACTCTAAACATGTTTCATATTGTTGTGGATCTACCCCTTTGTGTTCAGGACTAATTCCTGACTCTGTGCTCTGCAATCATTCCTAGTGTACCAGTAGGGGCTATACGTGGTGCCTGGCAGCAAATCGAGGGGTGGTTGTGTGAGAAGTTACAAATACCTTACTCGTGATATTACCTCTCACCCATCTTGATGTAAATTTCTTTAGTTTTGAACTCCCGAAACAAAACTAATTATGTGCTTCCAATACACAATGGAGAGAAAGGGCTTTATAGACTGTCAGCTGGTAAAAAGAGGAAAAGATAGTAGGATAAAAAGGGGAAACAGTGACTAAGATACAAAAGCAGTCCACAGAATGGGAAAGAATATTCACCCAATACCCATCTGATAAGGGGTTAATATCCAGGATATATCAGGCACTGGTAGAACTTTACAAGAAGAAAACAAACAACCCCATCAAAAAAATGGGGAGAAGAAATGAACAGAAACTTCAGCAAGGAAGAAATTCGATTGGCCAAAAAACATATGAAAAAATGCTCATCATCACTAATCATCAGAGAGATGCAAATCAAAACAACAATGAGATACCACTTTACACCACAGAGACTGGCACATATTCAAAAGAGCAAGAACAACAAGTGCTGGCGTGGATGTGGGGAAAAGGGGACACTCATCCATTGTTGGTGGGAATGCTGGCTGGTACAGCCTTTCTGGAAAACAATATGGACTTTCCTCCAAAGACTAGAAATTGAACTCCCATTTGACCTAGCCATACCACTCCTGGGAATCTACTCTGGGAAACCAAAAATACGCAGTGAAAACACCATCCCTACTTTTATGTTCATAGCAGCATTATTCACAATAGCCAGAATCTGGAAGCAACCAGAGTGCCCGAAAATCTATGACTGGAGAAAGAAGCTTTGGTACATCTACACAATGGAATACTATGCAGCTGTTAGGAAAAATGAAGTCATAAAATTTGCCTATAAATGGATGGACATGGAGAAGATTATGTTGAGCGAAATTAGCCAGAAGGAGAGAGACAGATACAGAATGACTGCATTTATTTGCATGGCATAAATATATATGTACATATTATGATACCAATATCCAAGGTCAAGTAAAACATATATCAGGAGGTCTTGTCAAAAGTGGAAATTATCACAAACGTGTGGGAGTCAGAGGTTAGGTAAGACAGAAAATGGAACAGTGTGCTAATAATTGTCGAGGGTACTTATGCCAACCTAGAACTGAGCATTAAATAGAGGCAAAAGGATACACATGACAACCTCTTAATGTATGTTCTGTAATCCATAGTCTGGAAGGGAAGGAAAAGTGGTGGGAGATGGACACTGGTGGAGGGACGGGTGCTAGAACACTGTATGACCAAAACCCAAATATGAACTTTTTAATTGTATATCTTTTTATTTGTATATCTCACGGTGGTATAATAAAATACTTATTAAAAAAGGGGTTACAAATTCCAAATGAGTCCAAAGTCTAGCAACACAAATTCCATTAGATATTAAGACATGAAAACAATCCTTTGGGGTTTAATGTTCTGTTCTTTTGGCCCCACAAGTTACAGTTTCACCCCAAAATTCTGGGAAGGAGTGTGGCCCCTCTGGCCTTGCCCGGTTTGAGTTCAGACTCTGTGCTCTATTCCCAAGAGTTTCCAGAGTTCTGACATGAAGCTTCTATTCAGGCCCACATCTCACAGCTCTACACGATCATCTTATCCCCATGACTTAGGTCAGAAGCTCCTTGACCTGATAAATATAAGGTAGTGATCATCTGAAACACCTTTTTGATCATTTTATTTCATGAAAAAGCAGCATCTGTAGAGCTGATAGCCCTAGTCTCCTTTCAAGTACACGCATCTAAACCACTTTCTTTTGTTTCACTTCCTCTCTCTTCCACTTCATTTCTAATCAGCAGTATTTCTGCTCCTATGATTCTATAAAATCTTTGTCAAGTGGGAGTCTAAAAACAGCTGCACAGTCCCCTTTAGGACAAGCATTTTTCTTAATTTTCTTGTCATTTACATAATTCTCATTAATCTTTTTCAAATTTAGCCAGCATTGAAAGAAATATTCATGTATCAAAACATATCATTCAATAAATGGCCACCCTATTAATCAGGTAAGTGGATGACTCTAAGAAAATATTTTATGACATACTTGAAATTCATTAAATTCATTAAACAAGTAAAACTTGTGCTTTCCATTCTTCAGAGTTACATGAGTAAAGACAAAGTCTCATAAACATGGTTTTCACAGTACATTAAGATCTCAAAACTTGATCGTGAAATCTCAAATATATTTTGTGACTAATCAGGCATATTTTGAGTAAGAGAATTCTTCTCAAAGGTTCAAAATAATATATTATCACATGTATGCGTATAATTTGCTTTAGCTTCTTTTGTAAAATGAAGGAAAAGAATATTCCAAAGTAATCTGGATAGGGAGCTGAAAATGACATAAAAGGGTTATATCTAGGTTTGATAAGGGGGTTCTCACATGACTCGATGAAGCACTGAAGAGCACTACCAGGTGGCATAGTAATCAGTGGTTGTGTGGGGTCCTAGCATACCAGCTCTAGTAAGGACTCAAGTTGGAGGAGAAAGGCAGAGGGGAACCCCTACCTCCGGACACCAGATGCGAGTCTGGTCCCTGTTACCCAAATAATCTAATAAAAGGTTAAAGCTAACCTTAGGTCAAATATTGTATAGAAATAAAAGCAATTACTAACCCAGTTGGAGTTTTGAGAAGCTAGGCCTACCATTAGAGATTTTAAAGTGCTTACTATGAGACTTAATTTTTATTTCTGAAAGTCATCGGAGTTGTCACCATATGTAACTGTCTCCAAAGATTGTTTTGAAACACTGAACAAAAACAGTAGAAAAAGTTAAAATGTGTGAACAGATTATAACTTGTAATATCACAATTGTTTATATATTATAGGAATGTCCATTAAGTCATGAGCATCAAATAAGGTTAAATGCATCTAAATTTCTAGAATGTATAGCACTATTTAAATATACATATATGTATACATATATAGTATGATTATAAAATAAATGCATATGTGTGTGATATACATATCATTGGATTACGCTTTGTTTACAACCCTACATATCCTTACTTGACAGCTCTGGGTTTTGTATTAAAAATGAAAATTTGTTTCTCTCTTTCCAGTATGCCCTTTACATATTCTTATGCTAGTACAAAAGATTTTTGTATAGACACAGGAAGACAGTGAAGGCTATAAATTTGTGTTATATGAGTTAATTAATTCTGATTTAGTTACTCCTGTTCATTCATTGAATTTCCTAACCTAAAATCTCTGTTGTCTTTAGATTGATTCTAATTCCTTATATTACAAAAAGAAGAGTCCCTGTGTGGGACTGACTGAGACCAGGCGCAAGCCGTGGAGTAAGCTACCCCTAACCTCACCATGGGATGGACTAAATATCCCAAACAATATAATAAACTGAGAGCAAACTTTGACTTGAAACATGAAAAAACTCTGTCTTGGCCCAAAGATGAGCAATTTATTTCAGGACTCTGTGAGGATTAAAAATAAAACCAACAGTCCAAGAGACGTATAGTCTAGGATATAAGGCAAGATATTTCCACGATTAGTCACCCTATAAATTTAATCTTGGGTGTAGATAAAGGTCTGTCTCTCTTGCTATGTTTATACAAACTGATTAGAAACATTAAAATTGTTTAACTACCTAAGGGAAGCAGAAAACAACATGCCAGGATTCCACCTGAGTGGGCCAATAGCCCCAGTAAAAGATCAGTCTCTGGGATGAGGTCTCCAAATAGTTTTCCCCAAAAAGGAGAAATTTTTTTATCACCTCATTGTTTTGGAATTAAAGTCCATTACCTCTTGTAACTCCCTTCCTGTGATATTTTGAAAATTATATATCTTTAGCAGACTTGACAGTATTGTGTGTGTAGCGTGAGATGCAGTGAAGAATGAGTGGAGAGAGATTAAAGTAAGGGCTTTAGACTTTCAGAACTGTGGTCTTGTTCCTTTGTCCATCCGTCGCGGTAATGATTTTCAACTGCGAAATGCAACTGGGGACCTGCCAAAGCCCAATATCTGTTGGAGACTGAGCACCAATACTTATAAAATATACATATATAATTTGTTCACAAGAAGAAAAATATTTTCCTATAAATTAAATTCATATATAAAAATAAATAAATATGCATACATATATTTATAAATATAGTATGTTTATAGGAAGAAATAATCTGAATTAATGAATGGCACTGCAGGCTAAGACAAAATCCATGAGAAATACTTCCCAATATATTTCCAAGTCAGGAGGGTCTTTAATTTAGTAAATCTCATATGTCTGACTAGCATCAAAGTTATTCTTTAGAAATAAAATTTGCTGATTTCTGTGTTTTGGCAAGTACCTGGAGCAATTGTCCTGTAGATGCCCCACTGTTGGGTCCCTTTAAAAGATTTAAGAGATCTTTTACTCTTAAAAGGTAAAGACTTTTGCTTCTTAAAAGGTATGGCTGATATCCAAATAATGCGGATATAGAAGAGTAAGAAAAAGGAGTTGAAGAGTCCTTGAGACTGGGTTCTCAGCCTGGCTGGCAGGAGTGAGTTGGAAGAGCAGAGAGCCTGGTAGGATAGAGAGTTAGAGGAGCAGAGAGAAGAGTTGACTGAGCTTGTATAAGCTCAGAGCAAGAAAAATACTCTGAAGAAAGTCTTAAAGGAAGTTCAAAGCCGCCAGACTGGTTCCGTACCTGATACTATTAGTTAGTTAGCCACACAACTGTAAACTAACGCCCCATCACTTTTATATTAGTGCATTATTATATAACATATTTTGGTCTCTTTTCAATTGTTTTATTTGCTTTTTGGGTCACACCCGGCAATACTAAGGGGTTACTCATGACTCTTCGCTCAGGAATTATTCCTGGCAGTGCTCTGGAGACCATATTGGATGCCGGGATTGAACCCGGGTCAGCCGCGTGCAAGGCAAACACCCTACCCATTGTGCTATCACTCCAGCCCCTCTTTTTAATTTTTTACGATTTTAAAAATGGATTTAAGAGCCATGACTTTCAAGGTGATTGGTAGATGAGTCTTATGCATATAATATTAAAAGACCTCCACCACCAATATCTACTTCCCTCTTCAAGTTCCAACTCCCTCACCGCCTTCTCCCACCTGCCTTGATGGGTATTTTATTTCAATTGTTTATCTTTCATAACTGCATTGTTGTTGATCTATGCCTTGACTCTATAACAATTTGATTCTCTTAATAAACACTGTGAAAGTGGGATTCTCAGAGACTATGATGAAAAGCGAAAGTACTGCTGAAACATTTCTACACCTAGATCTGACAAAACAGTGAGGTTGTCAAATCTCTAAAGAATCCTACTAACATCACAGCATAAGACCAATTAACTTGAATGCATAAATATCAATTTAGACAGAATGTGAATTTTTGGTGACCTCAGTAACACTGTGTTGACTTCATTTTCTTTTAAATGGATTATTTTACTCTCAGAAAAAATGTATATGATGTAATATGCTTTCCCTGTTCCATGCCAGGCATCACTTATGGTTCCCCAAGCACCTCCAGGAAATAATCCCTGAGCACAGAGCTAGAATACCTGAGCACAGAGGGGGTGTGGCTTCTCAATTCACTCCTCAAGGAATGACATGATTCCAAGATATCTCTAATTTCTCATCATCTACCAGTGAGGCAGATACTAATAGATAATGGACCAGCGGAGAAATTTCCGTGTTTAGATAGATATAAGTAGAATTTATTTTTTAAAAATTTAACTGAGGCTTTGTAACTTCCGGAATTAACTGAAAAAAATGTTCTGTGATTTTTTATGTTGGGTTAAAAACAGTGACATAAATAAAAGTTACTTCTGCTGATAATAGGCCTACAGGAGTCTAAAAATAGTTTAAAGTATTTGAACACTTGTAAAATGCTGGATATCACTTCTTCACCACAATCTTAGGAGAAATGAATAGGCTCAGATTCTCACTAGGCTGAACCAAAATAGCTTCTGAATTTCTTTCCTGATCTATGTAAGAAATGCAGGAACCTGAGAATCAGTGTTTGACCATGGGAAATCAGAATGAATAGTAGTTTATTACCTCTATTAATGGATTTTTATGGGGGAAAATGTCTTCCTACATTTTTCTCTCAAGACATTTTATGTTTATGGGTGAAGTGGTACACTCATGAAAAGTTATGTTTGTCTTACTAACACTTTTTATTTCCGTTTTGTTCCATCTGGTTCTTCACTTTGCTGATCTGTGTTGTCTCTTAATCTCTATTTGTACCTGTGCAAGAAAGTGTTAGCATACAAAACTTTAGTTCAAGACTTAATTCAGAATACAAGCTAACTGAAACAATTTTCTTTAAAAATATATAATTAAATGCGTGTGTATAGTGGCATTTAAGTAGTAAATGAAACTATAATTTTTAACTCAAGTCTATACAACCTATTAGACTATGTATGACCCAGTTTTGTTTTTATTAATTGATACTAATTTCTGCCTTTATCATTTGTTGAAAATAATATTTAGGTGATGCAATTAACTTGAAGCACTTAGAAAATTTGCTTCACTATAATAAGATCTCAAAAATATTAATATTTCTGTTTAAACCATTATGATATTGTTATTGCTATGAAAGAATCACATTCTATAAGCAGTCTGTTAAACAACAAATATTTGGAACTATTTTTAGAACTTTTTTAACAGTAATGGCATTATCGTGGTAATATATAATTTCACTATTATATTAACTTAATCAAATACATGTTAACCCACTTGAAAATAACATAATATGGAAATTTATTTAATTAATATTTTAGTACTTTGCTCCTGTGTATTATAGCCTTCATAAGTTTATTAAACTACATGAATCAGCATTGAAGATAATTATACATGTATAGTTATTCTTTTTTGCACACTAATAGATTTTAGCTTCCAATTTCTAATTATTTTAATACTTTCAACCAATTTTTCTAAAGGTAATATGAAACTGAAAATAAAGTTATTGCATTTATTTATTTATCTATTTATTTATTTATTTATGTTTGCTTTTTTTGGGGGGTCATACCTGGCAATGCTCAGGGGTTACTCCTGGCTCTACACTCAGGAATTACTCCTGGCAGTGCTCGGGAACATATGGGATGCCAGGGATCGAACCTGGGATGGCCATGTGCAAGGAGAATGCCCTACCCGCTGTGCTATCACTCCAGCTCCTGATGAAGTTATTTTAATTTACTGATTTGATGTGCTTTTCTCTTAAAGTACTAATAAAGATTAAGTGGTTTATGAAAAACTGGTGAATTTCATACTCAAGTTGTATGTTCAGTTTTTGGTCTAGAGTGTCTCTGCTCCACGTTTAATAACAGAATTTGTTAACAGAGTAGACCCAAATTCAGCAAAATAAATCATGTGTCAGTTTTTGTGGTCTTTTCCTTATAAAGAATACTATTTTTGTTTAAAAAAGAGAGAATAAGCATTTTTAATTAATTCTCATCTCCAACTCAGAGTGTCAAGTAGTAATATTTGCTATTATATATTCTATAATATTATGAATTTCACGCTGGAAATACATTACAATGACATATTAAGAAAATGACTGTATCACTGTATCACTGTCTTCCGTTCATCGTCGATTTGCTCGAGCGGGCATCAGTATCATCTCCATATGTCCTGTCTCATGCAAGTAGAGCCCAAGGGCACCTGCTTGCTCCAGGAACATAAAGAGCCTCAAACCATTCCATCAGGTCATGGAAATGAGGTCTATAACTGTTACTGGTATTTGGCATATCAAATACTACACGGGTACCTTGCCAGGCTCTGCCATGCGGGTAGCATACTCTTGTAGTCATCTCTAAATCCAGCATTTATTGATGAACTGGTGGCTGCTTGCCGGGCTGTGATAGGCTGGTCTGCTGGGTGGAGTTCTGACGAGGGGAAGTCGGATGTGGAAAATGGAGGCCCCTTATGGAGTGGGGGGTCGTCTGGCTTATTGTGAGGTTCTGCTGGGGTGGTGGGCCAGCGCTAGAACCCGCCATCTCTCCCGGGCACCTCATGAGCGGCTGAGCACAGGGAAAGCCAGTAGCAGCTCTGCCCCATATCTGTGAGTCTCTGGATCAGCATACCTGAGCTGACCTAATGAGCTTACCATTGTGAAAAGACACAATGGAATTTTATTGACAGCACAAGATTTGGAGTTCCATCTTTGTTTAAATTCTCACATTAGTATCTACAGGTAATGAATATTACTTGTTGTACTTCTAACTTTAACAGTTGTAGATTATGAGACCTTATTGAACTATGGAAACTTACTGAACGTTTGTGTGCTACTACCTTGAGAATGTCATTAACACTGATAAAAATTGCATATTTGTGTAGATATACTAGCCATCTTCAGTAGACAGAAATTTAGCAGTATTAAATAGCGTCTACTAGGACAAATATAATCCTAATTGTTTAAAAGTCCAGTTGTTTATGACAATATAAACTTTACATTAATACTCATAAAATTTTCAGAAACGTATAATTTGTCTTATAAAAGATAATTTAATGATTCTAATATAATAGATAAATTTTCACAAGCCAAATAATTTTTTAGAAAGAAACCCATTTGCCTTCATCTCCTAATCAATAATTTCTTAAAAATTTTCTAATACTCAAGACATAGTTCTTGTAGGAGTTGTTATTAGTTCTCAAGATGATTGTCACTGGCTAGAACCAGGTCTGTGATTTTTCCTCTACTTCTAATGAATGGGGAAAGAACAGTGATGCATTGATAGATCTACATCCAATAGTAACATTTATTTACTTGACTGATGTTAAACTTTAACAATGATGTAGTGTCTGGGATTTGTATCACTGAAATGTTGGCAGCAAGAAATTCAAAGAAACTGTCTCAGAACATAGACTTGATTTAAACACTAGTTTTCGATGATTTTTATCTGAAGGCATCTAAGATTCATATCTAATCTTAACTTGTTTCCCATTTCACAGAAAGATTCAGTGAAATCTATTCTCTTCACTTTTCAAGTACTTTGCATAATAAAGGTAAATAGCGTGCTCTGTCTATTTACTCCAAGCCATCTGTCTTGCTATAGACTTTCTTTAAAAAAATTGAATAAATATTGTCATCCTTTCGGGGTGTTGAAGTGTATTGGTGGTGGGGGTACTTGGGAAATAAAATAATTATTAATTTTAAGATCAATGAAGGATCAACATATATGTGCTTTGCCTTCATCATTCACTATATATCTTCGTTTGTACTTTGAGATCTATTTCTGACGACTCCCCCAATGTTGTGAAGAAATAAAACTGTCTTTGCCAAGGGAAAATGATCACAGATGGATGTGGTAATAAATTATTCATTTTGGCAAACATTTTTCAAATCTGTTAAAAATAATTCTTAATTCAGGTGCAAGAATAC
Organism: Cryptotis parvus; assembly: GCA_021461705.1. NCBI lineage: Eukaryota > Metazoa > Chordata > Mammalia > Eulipotyphla > Soricidae > Cryptotis > Cryptotis parvus. Next base: position 129,214 of record JAJIBD010031108.1, on the reverse strand, counting down.
AAAAGTCTATGTTCCACGATTAAGCGTGTTTACCACTGTCAATCACAGCTTAGTTCGACTATGCAACTAAGTGATGAACTGGCAAAGCCACTGGTTTCCTGAGTTATGGAACATTAAGCAGGAGCCCTGAAATTTTAAGTTTGTGATAAATTTAAAAAATATCATGGGCATACAATGGAGGAAAATAAAACTGAAAAAAAATTTCCATGGGCACAAAAGTGAACCTGCCCCTTGAGATTGCAGGTGTAGCTGTGGTGCCCGGCTGTGCCAGCAGGTGGCAGACAGGAGACAGGCTTGTATACACACTCAGGGCTCTGCTTTGTGGGCCCTGGATGGTTGATGGTCTGACATAGAAAAAAGACTGGGATGAACCCAGAGCCATGGCAGAGCCTGGCAAGCAACGCATGGTGTATTTGATATGCCAAAAACAGTAACAACAATGGACCTCATTCCCAAATGAATGGGGACATTACTGATGCCCACTCGAGCAAATTGATGAACAATGGGAAGACAGAGACAGTGACAGTGACCAAAGTGGAAAAAAACCCACATGAAAATATTCACTGAATGATCCTACTGAGAAGTTATCACTTTGGATAGAGCACAGAGGCAAGAAAAGGAGACCATTCCTACACCTACCTTTACACAAGCACGCACATGCACACAAACATACATACATACATACATACATACAATCATACATACATACACACATACATACACACCTTACCTACTTCTAGTAAAATATCTGTGCTTTCAGTGATGTTGAATTGGTAGAACTTACTGATAAAACCAGCTTGTCCTAAGAATTTTGTTTAGGGGGACAATTTGATCACTGTTTCAGTTTCCCTACTTGTACTTGGTCTGATGAGGTTTCCCATTTTCTTTTGCCACACTACTGCCTGGCAGCTAAGAAGTTTCCTGTAGGAAATGTTGCTTAGAAACCTCAGTTTAGTGGGAATTTTGTCTGAAACAGTACTGGTGTTCTTTTGATATTTTTTCTCTTACTGGCTACATGTAATTTCTCTCTTTTTGGCTCTTTTAAATTACATTTGGGGGAATTCCAAGCAATAATCAAAATGTCTCCAGGGATTACACCCAATGATATTTGGCCACTCAGGACAGATTTTGTAAGGTTTGGCACCTCAGTGTTGGGGACATGGGGCCCTCCCAGTCATGCTGGCGTAAGTCCAGCGCAATACCCAGTAATGCTGATGATGGAATGCAAAAAGCCGGACAGAGACTGGGTTAAATTTTGTATCTTGTGATATTCCCTTCTCCTTTCTTATTTTCTCTCATTATGCTTATTAAATCTATTTATAGTTTTTTTAAACTTAAAAGCTAGTTTTTTTTTTAAATTTTTAAAAAATTTTTTTTATTATACCACCATGAAACATACAATTACAAAGGTGTTCATAATTGGTTCTTGGTAATACAGTATTCCAGCACCCATCCCTCCACCAGTGCCCCATTTCCACCACCAATGTACCCCCTCCCCCTCCCGTCCCCCCAAGCCGCCTTAATAGCAGGTACCCCAGTTTCCTCTCTTTCTCTCTCTATCTCTCTGTCTCTGCATCTCTCTCCCTCTTATTTTACACATTGTAGCTAGCCCTGCAGATATTTAGAGTTTATCACTTAAGTCTCTTTGTGTATATTCAGTGGTGAGTTTTAATCTGCCATTACCATTTCCCATATTTATTAAAACACTGGTATCTATTTATATCCTATTAATGAATACAGTCATTCTATATCTGTCCTTTTTAAAATTAGTGATGACAGTTAAAAGTTTGATGACTTTGTTTAATCATTGAAAGGTTGAGTACTTGATATTTTATATTTCTTGAAAGTTATGGGGCGGGGCGATAGCCCAGTGGTAGGGCGTTTGCCTTGCACCGCGGCTGGCCTGTGCCAGCCCGGGTTCCATTCCCGGCACCCCATATGGTCCCCTGAGCACCGCCAGGAGTAATTCCTGAGTGCAGAGCCAGGAGTAACCCCTGAGCGCTGCCGGGTATGACCCAAAAAGCCAAAAAAAAAAAAAAAAAGAAAGTTATGCTTTGTTTATTTTCTCTCTAATTTTTATTTTTATGTCTGATTTTATTTATTTGTTGCTAAACCTGATGGTGGTCAAATTTTATTTCTTTTTTATAACTTGGTCTTCTTTACTTTTGAGTATCTTGAATGTGTAATTATAAAGTTTTCCTAAACACCTAACAAAAACTACTATGAATCAATCAGATTTTTAAGTTGCCTACAAATTCATAAAGAATCATGATCACTGTATCACTGTATCACTGTCTTCCCATTGTTCATCGATTTGCTCGGTGGGCACTAGTAACATCTCCATTAGTCCTGTCACAAGCAAGTGCAACCCAAGGGCATCTACTTGCTCCAGGGACAGGAGGAGCCTGAAACCATTCTTCAGGTTATGGAACTGAGGTCCATAATTGTTACTAGTTTTTAGCATAACAAGTAAATATAAAAAGAATCATGATATCTTGACTTAATATCCCACACTTTTCATATTCTGAAAAAACAATGCCCTGCCCATATTTCAGTTCTGCAAAAAATATAATTTCATTTCCATCCAAAAATATTCTAACTCCTTTGATTTGTTTTCATCTTTCCATCATGGAATTTTTTTCTCATTAAGTATCATGCAGAAATATTTTATACTCCTTCCACAGTAGCATTCCAGAGTGCTAAATGCTCAAGTGTAAACAAATCATACCCTGTGAATAATTTTTTGTTCTTAAATTGTGTTGAGATTTATTTTATAATCCACAAAATGTCCTATCATTATAAACGTGTCATGGATATGCTTTGTTTTTCATTTCATGCTTTTAAGGTATTTTGATTGTATAGTCTTCAATTTAACATACAAGTTTATCTGAGGTATCTAAGCAACATTCCATTATATATAAGTTTGCTTCTCACTACATTATTTAAAATTATTTTTGTATTGATAGAATAATTATTTCCTGACATCTTCTATTAAATTTTCAGTGAATTTGAATGGACAATGTAATATTATAAAATTGACTTGTCTTTATAATCCTAGGTTAGAGTATATAAAAACATATACACATGTATGTATATAATTTTTTCTTTTAAAATACATTATTTATGGCTATATATGTATATATGACTATATACATGATGACATATGACTCTTTCTCTGTATATATATGTATACATACAGAGAAAACTGCTTTGCTGAATATATGTATATGTATATATATGCATATATACATATACATATATTCTGCAATATATGAATATGCATATATACATATACATATATTCAGCAAAGCAGATTTATTATCACTGAAGATCTTTTTTGGGAGAAATATTTTCACAGCATTACTGCAGCAAAGGTAAATCTCAATAAAGGAATTTTTTAAAGTTCTAATGAAGGTAGAGCACATTTCTTCTTTTTTGTGAAGTATTGGGGACTAACAGGACAAAAGAGATCATCGAGTCACTCTCCTGTCATGTTCTGTGTATGGTTAGAATGAGGGTACAGAAAAAAATAATATCAGGATATTACTGACAGGTGAAGGAAGAGAAAGTCCCTGACACCCTAAATCCTAATAATGGGAAAGGTAGAGAAAAAATCGGAATAAAGAGATGAACCCATGGTCCACTTCCTCATGGCTTACTAATCCAGCCTGACTTCTACATCTTAATATATGATCACGATCACGATCACGATCTTCCCGTTAATCATCTATTTGCTAGAGCGGGCACCAGTAATATCTCAATATGTCCTGTCACATGCTGTAGAGGCCAAGGGCATCGGCTTGGGACAGGAACATAAAAGACCTCAAACCATTATATTAGGTCATGAGAATGATCTAATATAATTGTTACTGGCATTTGGCATATCAAATACAACACGAGCAGCTTGCTAGGCTTGCCGTGCGGGAGGCATACTCTATAAACACCTCCAAATAAAGCCTTAATTGATGAACCGCGGCCGCTTGGCATGCCGGGCTGTGATGGGCTGGTCGGCTGGGTGGAGTTCTGATGAGAGGGAAGTCCAATGTGGAAAATGGCGGCGCCCATGGAGTGGGTGAGGGTCGTCTGGCTTGTTGTGAGGTTCTGCCGGGGTGGTGGGCCAAGGCTGGAACCCACCGTGCCTCCCGACTGCCTCATGAACGGCTGGGCACAGGGAGAGCAAGGAACCGCTCTGCCCCATGTCTGAGAGTCTCTGGACCAGCATACCCGGGCCGGATTGAGGAAGAAACTGCTCCAGGGTGGGTGTCAATGATCCGGGCTGTGATGGGCTGGTCGGCTGGGTGGAGTTCTGATGAGAGGGAAGTCCAATGTGGAAAATGGCGGCGCCCATGGAGTGGGTGAGGGTCGTCTGGCTTGTTGTGAGGTTCTGCCGGGGTGGTGGGCCAAGGCTGGAACCCACCGTGCCTCCCGACTGCCTCATGAACGGCTGGGCACAGGGAGAGCAAGGAACCGCTCTGCCCCATGTCTGAGAGTCTCTGGACCAGCATACCCGGGCCGGATTGAGGGAAGAAACTGCTCCAGGGTGGGTGTCAATGATCCGGGCTGTGATGGGCTGGTCGGCTGGGTGGAGTTCTGATGAGAGGGAAGTCCAATGTGGAAAATGGCGGCGCCCATGGAGTGGGTGAGGGTCGTCTGGCTTGTTGTGAGGTTCTGCCGGGGTGGTGGGCCAAGGCTGGAACCCACCGTGCCTCCCGACTGCCTCATGAACGGCTGGGCACAGGGAGAAGCAAGGAACCGCTCTGCCCCATGTCTGAGAGTCTCTGGACCAGCATACCCGGGCCGGATTGAGGAAGAAACTGCTCCAGGGTGGGTGTCAATGATCCGGGCTGTGATGGGCTGGTCGGCTGGGTGGAGTTCTGATGAGAGGGAAGTCCAATGTGGAAAATGGCGGCGCCCATGGAGTGGGTGAGGGTCGTCTGGCTTGTTGTGAGGTTCTGCCGGGGTGGTGGGCCAAGGCTGGAACCCACCGTGCCTCCCGACTGCCCTCATGAACGGCTGGGCACAGGGGAGAGCAAGGGAACCGCTCTGCCCCATGTCTGAGAGTCTCTGGACCAGCATACCCGGGCCGGATTGAGGAAGAAACTGCTCCAGGGTGGGTGTCAATGATCCGGGCTGTGATGGGCTGGTCGGCTGGGTGGAGTTCTGATGAGAGGGAAGTCCAATGTGGAAAATGGCGGCGCCCATGGAGTGGGTGAGGGTCGTCTGGCTTGTTGTGAGGTTCTGCCGGGGGTGGTGGGCCAAGGCTGGAACCCACCGTGCCTCCCGACTGCCTCATGAACGGCTGGGCACAGGGAGAGCAAGGAACCGCTCTGCCCCATGTCTGAGAGTCTCTGGACCAGCATACCCGGGCCGGATTGAGGAAGAAACTGCTCCAGGGTGGGTGTCAATGATCCGGGCTGTGATGGGCTGGTCGGCTGGGTGGAGTTCTGATGAGAGGGAAGTCCAATGTGGAAAATGGCGGCGCCCATGGAGTGGGTGAGGGTCGTCTGGCTTGTTGTGAGGTTCTGCCGGGGTGGTGGGCCAAGGCTGGAACCCACCGTGCCTCCCGACTGCCTCATGAACGGCTGGGCACAGGGAGAGCAAGGAACCGCTCTGCCCCATGTCTGAGAGTCTCTGGACCAGCATACCCGGGCCGGATTGAGGAAGAAACTGCTCCAGGGTGGGTGTCAATGATCCGGGCTGTGATGGGCTGGTCGGCTGGGTGGAGTTCTGATGAGAGGGGAAGTCCAATGTGGAAAATGGCGGCGCCCATGGAGTGGGTGAGGGTCGTCTGGCTTGTTGTGAGGTTCTGCCGGGGGTGGTGGGCCAAGGCTGGAACCCACCGTGCCTCCCGACTGCCTCATGAACGGCTGGGCACAGGGGAGAGCAAGGAACCGCTCTGCCCCATGTCTGAGAGTCTCTGGACCAGCATACCCGGGCGGATTGAGGAAGAAACTGCTCCAGGGTGGGTGTCAATGATCCGGGCTGTGATGGGCTGGTCGGCTGGGTGGAGTTCTGATGAGAGGGAAGTCCAATGTGGAAAATGGCGGCGCCCATGGAGTGGGTGAGGGTCGTCTGGCTTGTTGTGAGGTTCTGCCGGGTGGTGGGCCAAGGCTGGAACCCACCGTGCCTCCCGACTGCCTCATGAACGGCTGGGCACAGGGAGAGCAAGGAACCGCTCTGCCCCATGTCTGAGAGTCTCTGGACCAGCATACCCGGGCCGGATTGAGGGAGAAACTGCTCCAGGGTGGGTGTCAATGATCCGGGCTGTGATGGGCTGTCAATGATCCGGGTATGCTGGTCCAGACGACCCTCACCCCACTCCATGGGGCGCCGCCATTTTCCACATTGGACTTCCCTCTCATCAGAACTCCACCCAGCCGACCAGCCCATCACAGCCCGGATCATTGACACCCCACCCTGGAGCAGTTTCTTCCTCAATCCGGCCGGGTATGCTGGTCCAGAGACTCTCAGACATGGGGCAGAGCGGTTCCTGTTCTCCCTGTGCCCAGCCGCTCATGAGGCAGTCGGGAGGCACGGTGGGTTCCAGCCTTGGCCCACCACCCCGGCAGAACCTCACAACAAGCCAGACGACCCTCACCCACTCCATGGGCGCCGCCATTTTCCACATTGGACTTCCCTCTCATCAGAACTCCACCCAGCCGACCAGCCCATCACAGCCCGGATCATTGACACCCACCCTGGAGCAGTTTCTTCCTCAATCCGGCCCGGGTATGCTGGTCCAGAGACTCTCAGACATGGGGTAGAGCGGTTCCTTGCTCTCCTGTGCCCAGCCGTTCATGAGGCAGTCGGAGGCACGGTGGGTTCCAGCCTTGGCCCACCACCCCGGCAGAACCTCACAACAAGCCAGACGACCCTCACTCCATGGGCGCTGCCATTTTCCACATTGGACTTCCCTCCATCAGAACTCCACCCAGCCGACCAGCCCATCACAGCCCGGATCATTGACACCCACCCTGGAGCAGTTTCTTCCTAATATATGATAGAAATCACAAATGTTAGTAATGCCCAAATTAAAATTAAGAAACTAAAGGGGCAAACTCAATAAACTTTGAAAACTATTGAGTTTACTGTGTGCAGGATAACTTTTGTAATTTAAACTCTTTTAAGTTGACAATTCAGTGGTGATAAGTGCATTCAAAGTGTTGTTAAAATCATCATCAATTTTTAGAATTTTATCATTGTGTTGCTTTCTTTGTATCCTCTACAAAGCCACAGTTCTTCTACTAAGCTCATAGCAACTTTTATTTTCTTCTTGTATCAATATATCTGAACATAGTAGATATCTTTTGCAATGCAAATAGACGTAAAATCTATTTTCCTGGCAAATACCACACATATCATATATATGCATATATTTACACATATATAACTCATATATACATATACATGCACCTACCATATTAACTTTAATCACTTATATAGCAATAAATACTTTATTCGTAGGAACTAAATAACTTAAAATTATGTTAGAAAACATCTCTGGTATTTGGTAGAAGATACTTAACAGCTGTGAAGACTGACTGAAAAATGTTTCCTTTCGGTGGGAGGGCTCATTAAAGGGGAAATAGCAGGTTCTGGGGAGAGAGCACAGCAGCTAAGACTCTTGCTTTGTAAACACTTGATTCAGGTTTAACTACAACATCCCACATAGTCCCTTGAGCACCATCAGGAGTGATTGCTGGTTGCAGACCTAGAATTGGCCTGAGTATCACCAGATGTGACCCCTAAACCCAAACCAAAACCAACAAAAAATAGTGGTTTCCAGATAAATTTATTCTTTGGAGATCATTATTCTTATGTGGGATCTATTAACTGTCTCCCTTCATATATTGTAAAAGTACTATGGACTGAGTATTACGCATGAGAGTACATGCTGTTTGTTTAAAAAAGAAATGCCAATAAATCATTTAGCTATCAGGTGAATGGAAAGTTCTTTATAAATGGAGTCATCAGTTGTTAGAGAGACATTTCTCAGAGCAATACGAGATTCATTATCCTGGGAAAGATGTTGGCAGTTTTGACTCTGTTAGAGACGCTCACTGAGACAGGATATTATAAAAGGTGATCGCAATTTTAGCTGAAATGATCGGTAGCACCATCAGGTGCTACCGATCCTGGAAGGCATTCAAGTCATCTTCAACTCATTTCAAAGAGCTGTTTTCACTGTAATAAGCATTCTAGTATCTTGATTTGCTAGAATAAGGAAATGTCTTATCCTATATAGGATATATCATTATTGTTAATTCTGTGAAATATTGGAACAGTCATATTAGTTTATGAAGTGCTACCGTATTAATTTTCTACAGGAGGACCCATAATGAGTCAGTATTTTCTTTCATCTGAGTATATCTAGGTTTTCAAGGACTATGACTCAAATTTTGACAATAACTTTTCTAAGAGATTAAAAATAAATAATTATACAGAGTGAATTATAATAAGCAGTGTAGTGATGTCATATACTTGGGAAAATATGTCAAGAGACAAAATCATTTAAGCTGAAGATGAAAATATTTGGGGAATTTGTTTTCAGTGTTCTTCAATGTCCCACATATTCTGATGAAAGTAAACTAAAAAGATCCTGAACATATCTGCACATAGATTGTATTTCAATATTATAAAAAAGTTAGGGAAAAAAATTCTCCAGCATTTACAGAGGGACACTATTTTTTATTATAGAAGTTAAGATAAGACTTTTCTTGCTATGTATTGGTGGAAACGGATAGATAAATCACTATCAGTAAATTCTGAACATAAAAACTGAAATTCCTCCTCTTTTTATATATCTTTTAAATATACTGGTAGATATCTGGCTGTTACTATATTTCTCTTTGTAAAAATAGTACAAGCTCTCATGCAATATTGTACTACCTTCTTTCATTCACCATAAAATACCTGTTTTCAACAGAAACAGCATAACACTGTAAGAAAAGAAAATATTTTATATTTTTTAATTTTTTCTCGTTTGGGGCCACACCCGACATTACTCAGGATTACCCCTGCTCAGTCCTCAGGAATCACTCCCTGGCACTGCTCGAAGGCCATATGGGATGCTGGGATGGAACCCGGGTTGGTGACATGCAAGGCAAGCCCCCTACCTACTGAGCTGTCGCTCTGGGCCCCAAAAGAAAGTATTTTAATATGTTTTAAAGTAAATATACTTTGATTATGGGTTTGAATGTATATATTTATAAAAGCTAAGAGAAATCATACACAATCTAAGGTGAATATTATTCACAATTTCTGTAATTCCTAAAATTATATGCTAAAAGCATAAAATAATACATGACCAAAATATGACTATATTCTTACAAATATTTTCTAATTTTTTCAAGAAAATGAAACTAGATTTTAAAGTCTCTATTGTTCTTTTAAATGTTGTTCCCACAATAAAATAACTTTGACTTTTTTTAATTTTTTCCATACTTGAAAAATATCTATGAAACTCCGAAGTACTTCTAAGGGATATAGAAAGTAAGTAACTTCTATATTTATTGCAGGTTTAGGCTAATTCTTTGATTAAACTTTACTTAATGTGTTCAATATTTTAAAACAAAGCATAAAAGATTTTGTAAAAACAAGAGCATTGTATTTGTACCTTCTTGAATGAAGCATAATTATAAGCACAGTTTTAATATACTATTGAGTAATTAGTGTTACATCTTTCTAAATTACATTATCTCGCTGTTCAAGGTCAACCTGTTTATTGCAGTGACTGCTTTATTTCTTTTTAATTGAAGTCATTAAAGTTAAGAAAAGTATAAAGTGGTTGGGTTTCAAGAATATGTTTTGTATGGGATAAAAATGCTTTTTCATATGACATAATTATCTAAGATTTGTTAGCAAAATAAGACACAAAATAAAATATTGGAAAGATAAAATAGCTTAAGAAGTTCAAATAACCTCACAAATTCTCATTATATTTGTCTACCAACTCAATGCCATATAAAAGGTACCAATTGACACAGTGTATTTTTTAAAAAATTTCTTAATTAAAAATGTATTTCAGGAAATAGTTCTTAATGATAAATATCTAATTAATAGTGACACCATCATTGATTTCTCATATGTATATCCTAATTTAAAAATATTTCTTTCAAATACCTATACTTGGCTCTCTTCAGTCTTTTTCTCTAAAGTAAAAATCTAGAATGAGCAAAATTTTTTTGAATAGGTAAATGATTTAACAAATTTTGACACGTCTATACTACGGAATCTTCTAGCTTTGAATAAAGAAATATGTATGTGTGTCTGTGTCTATGTGTGTGTGTGTCTATGTGTGTATACCTACCAATACTGATACACTGATAACTCTCGAGAATATTAGAATTGGTGAAAAATACCACTTCCCTTCTGAGGACTGAGGAGTAAAACAGCACAAAAGACACTTTCCTTGCTCATGGCCAACCTCAGTTCTGTTCTCTGCGTCCCTGTTATTCACTAAAAGTGATTCCTAAATAGAGAATGAGTAATAAGTCCTGAGTACTATTGTATATAGCCCCAAAACATGAAAGCAAAAATGTCACTCCCAAAGGCTATTTCAGTCGCATTCTACCGCTGGACTATTGCTCCAGCCCCAGCGGTAGAATGCGAGTGTAATCCCCTTTAGAATGCAGTCGCATTCTATTCACATAAATATTTTGAAATTATAGAAGGTAAATATAAAAAAAAACTCAGCTTAGTTTTTAGAAAATACTAATTCACTTTATTTATCTTGGCTTGGGAACCACACTCTTCAGTACTCAGGACTTTCTTCCGGCAATGGGCTCAGGGATCAATCCGGTGGTTCTCAGAATGGGCTACATCAGAATAAGCACCTACCTGCTGCATTACCCCTTTGGACCCCAATATTTTCATGATGATTGGAAACTGTAAAATTTACAGAATCTCAGCTAACTATTTTTCTCTAATTTTATTTTAACAGTGTTGTATGTCTGGGTCAAAAAGTACATTCTTCATGTTAGTAAAATTATTTTAACTAAAGATAGATAATTTTTATCATTTCTAAGTTCTGGTACAGAAACATTGAATTAAAATTAGAGCTTTCAAAAAATAGTTTTGAACAAGAAGCATTGCTGTCTTTATTGCCACTTATTAGATTTGGGAATGTTCAAAAATTATTTTATAGTCATTGGCAGTGGATTGTTAAGTGTGTAAAGAAATCTTGGCTGAAGACTAAACTATAATTATCCCAAAAAAGTACCCCCCAAGATTCACTTTCTTAGAACCTGAGATGACCCTATGTTCTATCTTAGAGAATTTGGAAAATATCCTGATATACCTCTCAGATTACTGAGGGAAAAAAATCATCAGCTTTGCATCCCTTTGCAATCTGCAAATTTATCTAAGAGAAGATAACTTTATTATATAGTAGAAACACAAGAAAACAAGATTTCTGGGCAATAATTCTAGCACTTTTCTCAGTCAAAGGTTAGTATTACCAAACCGTTGTGTACAGAAATCTGAAGTCATCCTGAACACACAGAACAGTTGAACCTTCAGATGAGTGATGCCTCTTTAACTGTCACATGAAGCAGAAATATTGCCCAACTGGGCCCAATTAACCTACAAGAACATTCATTATTTTTAACTATTCCTAGCTTAGCTTTTGAAATGTTAGGATGGACAGAATTCATCAAGAGATAACTGAAATCGAAGAAAATTCCATTAGCATATTTTACATACTTAGAGGCACATTTGATGAACTTGGATCAAATTTTTTGTGAGAGATAAAAAAGTAAGGAAAATTTAATATAAAAGTAAGAAAAATTTAATATAAAAAGTAAGGTAAATTTAATATAAAAATAAGGAAAATGTAATATAAAAAGTAAGGAAAATTTAATATAAAAATACTTGTGCTTTCTCACAAAAGCTCAGGTGTGGTATCCCTTATAGTGAGAGGAGAGCAAAGAAGCAATATTAATAGAAGTCTCTAAATGCACATATTTTTAACAGTCAGATCAATTTTACTGCAGGTTTTCCTTTCCCCCTAACAACTTACGTAAAGGTAATGGAATGGCAGTCATGAAGAATGATTTCTGCAAGGAAATTTGGTAACTCAAAGCGCTTGAGCTCCTGCTTTGCATTCAGGGAGCTCAGGTTCCATTCTCAGTATTGCATGGTAATCCCAGAACTACTGAGAGTAAGCAAGAGCCAAAGAAGGCAAGCTGGTGTAGTTCCAAAACAAACAAACAAAAAAACAAAATAAAACAAAAAAAAAAAAAAAAAAAACATTGAATTTCTATAAAACACGGAAATGATACAGTCATGCAAAGATGCACACATCAGGCAAATATCAGAGATGGTGAAAAGATTGATTAATGAGTCTGAGATTAAAAATGGTGGCCACACTTCAGAGAGAATTCTAGTTGAAAGAGCAGCACATACTACTGCATATCTGTAAGTTATCTGTGTACTTATGGGGCCATGCATATATTAGTTCATATATTGTCAGGGATCTTTTGATTTCCCTGGCAGTATCTGGGAACGAGTTCCCTTTTACTTTAAGGTCCGTGACAGACATACGGATCACAAATTGGGCACAATTCCAAAGGTTTTTACTTATTGATCATTTGATCACTTGATCACTTTTACTTATTACAAATAATTAAGTAAACTCTGCTACCATGACCAAAGACTATAAGATCTCCCGGACCTATGACTCATGATGAGGTTTCTCTGACCATGTGCTCAGCCACTCTGGATTCTTCTAACAAAACGCAAGTTTTTCTTTCTCCAACCATGCCAAAGGCTAAAGTCCTGGGCCAGCAAGTACCACCCTGTACTTCAATGATAAATTGCCATTGTTATGATATGGGCAACTGTCGGGAGGCCGCCGGGGTCCCCGACAGTGCTGGGAAGCGAAGTTCCCTTCTACCTCCGAAGCCGGTGAGGAATAGATGAAAACTCAGGAATCCGATGCAGTTTTAAAAGGGCTTTACGATTACAGGTTCCAATATACAATCCAAGAGCAGGGAAAACCTCCGGACTCTGCATTCCCAGCTAGGCCCCAGCCAGGTGCAGGCCAAGATGGCTGCCACCACTTGTTGAGGCCCAACAGAAATGAAGAGGACGGAGAAGCACAACACCAAGGGAAGCCTAAATGGCAAAAGGGGGAAAAAAAGAGAGCTTCTTCCTACTTGCAGCTTATCTTATAGCCAGAAATCCACCCAAACTCCCCAGCCCAGCCCATTCTGGGCTGGGCTATCTAGAGATAAAAATTCAAAGCCTCCCAGCAGAGCTGGGAGGAGCTGCAAGCCAAATGTAAACTTCTCTTGGCAGGGTCAAATGCCCTCAGGTAATTTCTCCCAGCACCTCACCCAATGTCTTTTTATATTCTAATGTCTTGAGCCAAGATCTGCCTGGAAAAACCTTTCTAAGGTAGAGAAGGGGGTTTCTGAGATGGCATGTCTCTGTACCAAAGACTAATACTAATGCCAGTTAAATATTTCTCCAAGCCTTCACAAGTCTCGTCTACTTCACGGTAGTTTTGTATTTTAGTTGCCTTTGAGTATATCAGGGAGCCATGCTTGTTTGCTTGGAGGCAAACAGCATTTCTCTCTGGTCTAATTACTTAGGGATCCTACGTGGCCAGGCAAATATGCTGGTAAGATCTAGCTAGTCCCACGATGATTGTGGTAGCATGGGAGAATATTTATACCAGCTAGTACAGCATACATGGTCAGATAAACTGCCACATTTAGACTACCCCCTTATCTACGAAGTGATTTGCAGGCGGCAATTCAGAGCAGATGCAGAGGCTCTTAGAGGAATCCTGCAACAGACAACAACTTCCAGAGAGAAGAAAACTAAAATGTAGAAACTCTAGAGGACATTCCCTAGAGGACATTCTAGGGAAACGGAATCTTGGGAGGCTGTGGAGCTGGACTGGGTTATGTATGAAACCTTGTCATTAACAGATAGTTATAAACTATGGTGGCAAGAATTAAAATAAAGAAATTAAATTATTAATGGAATAAAAGATGAGTATTACATCAGTGACGCATTGAGTAGTATGCTGAAGATTAATCCTTCTGATCAAAGATAAATGAAATATCAAATAAAAACTATTTTCTAAATTCAGTAAGAAAACAAAAGTGGAAAGAAGGAAGAGAAAAAAGAAGAAAATAATAAGGAGAAGGAATAGAAAGAGAAGAAATAAGATAACAATGAAATTTAGGAAACAGGAAAAAGTAAATATGAAATGCTTAACAAATAAAGATAAAAGAATACAAAGTAAACATAACTGAATAGTTTAATAATGGATGATTTTTTGCTGGTTAAAAATTATTAACAGATCAGAAATAAATTATTTTGGACCAACAATAGATAAGTATAAATACAGGTTTGAATTTATAACAGAAATGGATGTTATACAAAGAACATTTTCAAAAAGCCCATCAGTATAGTATAATATAAAGGGAATGTTTTCTATAGAGCAATAAAAAGTAGCCATTAGATAATTTAACTGATTATTTGTCAGCTTTCAATTGTATTTTTATGCCACCTAAATTTCTTTGTTTTTTCATAAACTCTTCTGCATCATGGGTCTCATATTTTGTCATTTGGAAAATATGAACAGAAGATTGTTTAGTTTAACTATTCTAGAGCTAAATCTCTAGTCTACAGCTTTAAAAGATGTAGTAGTTCCTGGAATATGTTCTTGCAGTACTAAATTTATAAGCACATACTATAGGCATATTATTGTTTTCAGAGTTGGGTCTTGTATTGTAAATAAAGTTGCTTTTCTTTTTCCTGCATGTATGAACAACACACTTGTGTTCCACGCTAAACTTTGGTGGGCCTTTAACCCCAGTTACTGGGATGAAGCCCCCTGGTGGGTGGGACCAGTTAAGAGGGAGCTTTCTCTCACCTCATTGTTTCAGGATAAAGGGTGTTTACCTCTTACCTTTTGTAAAGTATGTATCTCTGGCATACTTGACTTGAGCTGATGGTGTATGTGTGGAGTTATGTGGAGTGAAGAGTGAGTGGAGACAGACTAAAGCCTTAGATTTTCTATAGCGAGTGGTCCTGTTACTTTGTCCACTGATAAGGTGAATAGCCATCAGTCCCAAAGTGACCAGAGAAACTGTGAAACCTCAATATTGGTTGGGGACTCCACTGAACCCAAACAACATAAGTCAAGGCATGTAAGATAAGAATAATTAAAGGCTTACTTTTATATTATTAACTAATGTTTGAGCATTCAGCATTATTTGGCAAAGAAAACCATCCACCTCAGTTCTGGAGAAGAGGGCAATAACCATAATTCTAAAGTCATATAGTCACCTACAAAAACTCTCAAAGTTTGACTATATGCAGCAAAAGAATGTATTTCCCAAGTTTCCTTGTAATATAAACTATGAATCAACAAGATGATCTCCTTAGCTTGTACAAGGTTTCCAGTAAACACTTGCATAATCACAGAAAAATTCAAGAATATTATAATACACATTTCTATTAAAACTTAATCCAAATACAATTCAGGATTAGTTAGTGACTAGGAAAACAGAAAATTAGTGGTTTTGAATATTGCTTGTATTTCATGAGCATGTTTAATTATAATATAATGTGGTGATTAAAGTGACTGATGACAAGTAAAACACTCAGTCCTATTTAAAAAATAAAAAATATGTGGGTGGAATAGGAATCATTATAGAAGCTATTATGTTTTATAATTGTCAACTGAAATAATCATATCAAAATGTTATTTAAAGTTTGCAAATATGGTTATAGCATTAACATATTAAAAGTTAAAAGAAAAACAGTATCAACAAGACAAAGGTGGTGTAAGATAATTTAAGAATGTAAGTGATAATCATTATAAGTTGTATCTAAATAAGCATGATGGTAAAGGTTTCACCCAATTTTATGACATAAAATAACCAAATAATATATTTTAATAAAATTATATTTATTATACTGAAAAACATAACAAAGAATAAGCCACTGGTTAAAATTTTATAACTGCTGACACATATGTAATGCATTTATAATGTTTTTCTTAAAACTAAGCAGCAAAATATTATATTTATATCATACATCATTCTTTAAAAACTATCTTGATACTCATCCAAACATTGTCATTTTCACTTGTATCTGTACAATCAGGCAAAATTTGGCCAATATTGTAAGAGATGTTAAAACCCAAAAGTAAAGCAGATCAGAAGGTAAATAGGCCTCATACGTAGACCAAAAATAAAAAATGTGTTATGTATATCCAGCTTGAAAGACATATATATACACACGTATGTGTATATATTTGCATATACACTTGTATTATACATAAACATGCATTTTATACACATTTGCATACTTTCATATACATAGTGCTTTGCATCAATATATTATAGAATGTAAATTCTGACTGTATAATTTTGAAATTAGAAAAACTATCATGAGAGAAAAGTTTCATATTTCAAAGTCAATGTGTTTAAATTTGAGTTAGTTGGTGGAAGTAACTCAGAGATCGGAGACAAATATCTTTCATAATCAACTACCCGAGATTTATCCATAACATTCATAATCCCTAAACACTAGCAAGGTACTGGTTGTTACCCAACAATGCTGTGCCTCCACAACATCACATTGCAAGGTTCTGTCATTGGCGCCTCTTTCCATGAACTGAATATCATTAGTGGTATCTCCCTGTTACTTGAATGATGCTTAAGAGAATCCCAAGTGGTAAGGTAAAAATGGATTAATTAATACTATATTGTCCTATCTGAGGACAATATAGTAAGAGTATTTTTGGAGCTAGGAATTGGAATATGAGCTTGCATCGCCCACTCAAGCCCTGTACTTCCAGGAATGGTTCACACGTCTTGAGGATTAAGGAAAAATAATTAATTAAATTGTTTTCAGATTCCTCATCATAAAATGCATACCTTTTAAAGATAATTTGAAGAAACTAAATCAACTTTTATAAAAATTTCAGATTGAATTAACAAGGTTATGTAAGTTGTTAAAATACAAATGTTTTAATCATATTGTAATCAGAATTTATGCCAAGTGCATCAAAGACCAAGGTTCATTACATGATAAAGTATGCTTCGATACTCTTTTGCATAGTCACTGTAACCAGCAAACTATCTTGTTTTACACATAGAAATAAACATATATCTAAAAGAACTATTATGAAAGTGAACTAAAGGCAAGAAATGGGACATGACTAGAAAAGAAAAAAGATTCATCTTAATCACTATAATGTCAAAAGAATAATTGTACTCCCTAAACTAATTAGCAGAGCAAAGTTGAGTAAAATATATATTACAGTTATTCTCTTGAAAATGAGAAAGACTGTTTTTAAATGTATGGCTTTAGGGGACAATTAAAAAGTGATTTAAGATTAGTTGAAGTTATTTTATTAGAAAATTGCTATGTTAGGCATGTTTTTCACTGAAATATCTAAACTAATAACATTTATTATTTAAATTCCATAATGTTTCTATGTTATTTATTTTTTGCTATGCATTTACACACAGAATATTTAATATATGGCTTTAATATTTAATTTTACCTTTTTAATATAATTTCATGTGCTAGTAAGAAGCCAAACTGATTAATTAAATTATAATTCACTTCCAAAACTACAAACAATTTAGAAATATAACATGCATGATAAATTTTTTTGCACAGATAGAAAAGCAGTAACCCTAATGTGCTTATGAGTTTTATACAATATAGTCAGAAATAGTTCATCTAAAAAATACCTTGCAAAGGAGATGCAATTGTCTGATCATATGGAAAAAGTCAAGTACGAACATGCAATATTCTCAGACTCATATGTCAATTAACTTTTAATAAAATATTTTTGGAAAACGAAAATAAGCCTTTATATCAAGTTTGGGGAAATGTAAATGCAATTTATTGAACACAGTACAAAATAAATAGAAGAATGAAAACAAAAGTAATAATTTATATGAAACAATTAGTAATAATATTTTGAAAAACACCACTGTAAAAAAAAGACCAAGCATTCTATTCTTAGAGCTTCAATGTATCTGTCTTTGAAAACATGTATTTATACACAATAAAAAATAAGAATTAAAAAATATATGAATTTTCACCCCTTACATTCTTAGTTTTCCAGAAAAGACACAGCCAACGAAAGTCTTAGGGAAATATATGTTATTTATTTAATCTATTTAACTTCTTATATTTTAATACCATCTTATAAATTTATGAAAGATTTAACACTTAACTACAAGAAAAGTTAAAAATCTTGAGCTTTGCAATAGCACAATCAGGAGTGATCTTACTAAGTATCAATAAGCGAGATAAGAATGAGTTTAAAATAAGAAAATCCATCAGATAATCCTTTTAACTATATTAGGGATATTAAAGAAGAAGTATAAAATCTTAGTTAGATGCAAAGTTCCTCCCAGTGAGGACTTATTTTTCCATTCTACTTTCTGATAAAAAGAGAGAGATAAAGACAGAGAGGGGTGGAAAAGAAGGGAGGAATGAAAGCAAGGTGGAAGGAAGGAAGGAAGGAAGGTAGGAAGGAAGGAAGGAAGGAAGGAAGGAAGGAAGGAAGGAAGGAAGGAAGGAAGGTAGGAAGGAAGGAAGGAAGGAAGGAAGGAAGGAAGGAAGGAAGGAAGGAAGGAAGGTAGGAAGGAAGGAAGGAAGGTAGGAAGGAAGGAAGGAAGGAAGGAGAGGAAGGAAGGAAGTAAGGAAGGAAGGAAAGAAGGAAGGAAGGAAAGATGGAAGGCAGGCAGACAGGCATTTCATAATTTTTATGAAGTTGTGAATCAATTTAGGACTAATTTTTCCTTATCGATTAACATGTATTTCAATCCTACTATGTATGAAAGAAAACACCATCTTTTCTAACACAGCATTCACCACATAACAACTTTCACATATTAATATGTTGATATATGACATCTATTTAATAGCATAAACAAAATATAAATAAACTGGAAAACAGCAACTATTATCATTAGCAAATGTAAATTACATTTGCTATATTTTAATAGGAAATATAAATGATGTTTCAAATATTTAAATGGACTGCAAATTTAAATTATAATTATCTCATTTTCTTAAATATATCTAATTTGATTGCTATAAATCTGTTCAATCTGCATTACAGAACAAAATTCTGTGTTTGTGTGTATGTCTGTGTGTGGTGCTGAGACTGAGAAGAAGTCTTTAAAGGATATTTCATGTTACCTAAGAATAGAATTACATCAGAGAGAGAGAGAGAGAAGAGAGAGAGAGAGAGAGAGAGAGAGAGAGAGAGGAAAGAGCGCCTGCCATAGAGGCAGGTGGGGTGCGGAGGGGAGGAACACAGGGGACGTTGGTGGTGGGAAAGGGGCACTGGTGGAGGGTAATGTTGCAGTGAAGGACTGAAACGCAACATAAATGACTTTGTAATCTTCTAACCCACAGGATTACAATGATAAAGAAGAATTAAATAATCTCTCAAAAAATATTGAAGAAGCAGGTGTTAAGAAATCAATGTAAAAATTTACTCCAACTCTACTAAAAAGATTCTTAGTACTAAAGCTCATGAAAATTTACAAAAAATATTTTTTAACTTTATTAAAGCACTGTGATTTACAAAATTCTTCTCAGTTCAGTAGTCACAAGCATTCATGGTTCAACACCACCAGTCCCACCACCAGTGTGCCCCTACCGACACCACCGGTCCCATCCTCGCCCCATCCCCCACACTAGCTCCCCTAGATGGCTGCCATCGCATTGACCTTTGCAACATAGATATGGGATAGGTTTTGGTAAAACCTTGTGATTAAACTGGGTTGTTAAGTTAAAATGGAACTCAGCCAATCAGCATGCACAGGAAGGACCCGCTACATTTGTGCCTCTGGTCATTCTCCCCAGAGAATCCGGGTTCATGGTATCTGGTGAATGGCATCTATACAGCTCATAGGTGCGAGGTCATTGGAGGTGGGGGTGTGAGAACAGAGGCCTCATTCCCTGCTCCAAGCCTGGCCGCCTGCCCAGAGCAAACGGCGTGTTTACCCTTAGGCTTACACACAGTATTACCTAGAATAAATTTCATAAATGCAGTTGGCCACTAGAAACCGTGTTGTAAAATACGAATTAATCTGCCTCTTTAATCCCTATTGATATAGTTACGCTAACCTAAGTACCAACAGGTACCGTGGCTTTCTCTCTTAAGGCAATCTTTCTTACATTTTGAGGAGCCATCAAATAATGTCATATGTGTACCCTGCCACACAATTTTAATTTCCATCCTGACAACTAACTAGTACCCATTTCTTGTGCATCATTTACTTTTGACACATAGGGTTTTTTTTTTTTGGCTTTCCAGTAAACCACTAATCTCTTGGAAGCTTGCAAATCTGAACAAGCATTAAAAATAAATTTTGATCAAATCCTTTTCCTCTTGCTTCTGTGGCTTCTTCTCTAACGATTAGAAACCCACTGATTGCCTCTTTCAATGAAAAAGGAAACCTTTCTCCATTTAATTTTTAGGTATTTTTCAGATTTCTGAAATTGGAGGATTTTTCTCCCCACGCAGGTATTTTATTCTAGATGAGTCTGTACCAATCTGTTTTCAGATTTTTTTTTGAATTTTGTCTTGTCAAAATTCAACACTTGTCATTCAACCCATTTCTCAAGGGGCAGAGAGATGGGAACTGTTCTCCCTTTGCTCCACTGAGGGATTTCTCTCTCCAGTCCTGTCACTACATTTTACGAGGGTGATTTATTCATCACTCCAAATTCCCTGGAATATTCACCATTACTCTTCTTCTTTAAATAAAAAAAGAAAAGCTCCTTACAGTACCATGTTTTCTATTTTAAATAAAATTTCTTTATTCCCAATAGCTTCAAAGTCTCTTTCCATTTCCGCTAGCATTTCTGAGACCTGAGAAACAACTCCATTGTCTACACACACCTGGAAATTTGGTATTTTTTTCTGACTACAATAACTTAGTGTAATATAAGTATATTTCTTAACCATTTTGATTGTATTGATCTATTAACCATCAAATTTCAGTTTTGTGGCCATTTCAGTGCAGGGACTCAATGATAGGTAAAGATTGGGGCCAGAGTGATAGCACAGTGGGGAAGGCATTTGTCTTGCACATGCCGACCCGGCTTTGATCCCCGGCATCCTATATGGTCCCCTGAGCACTGTTAGGAGTAATTCCTGAGGGCAGAGTCAGGAGAAATCCCTGAGTAGGGCCAGGTGTGACCCAAAAAGCAAAACAAAAACAGACATTATTACTAAGAAACTCACAGGTTAGAAGATGGCAGAACTTTGTGTCTAAATGTAGACATCTTGCCTGAGAGGTCACCAGAGGCAGCTTTTGTAGGAGATGAGCTGACAATTTATAGAACATAGAAGAATAGTTTAGGAACTGTGGATAACAAACTGTGGGCATTGAGTGACCAGTAAATACACTCAGTTTCCCCTCTCCCCGCCCCCAGACAATTCCTGTAACTGCAAATGAAGACATGTGATTAAGGCTTCCAAACTCTGATTCCACAGGACTAGTTAGAGCCATTGTTAACATTTCCAAACACCCCTTCCGGAACACATGCCCTGATTTATAACACTGAATTGCTCTTAATTTCTTTCGGTCAGTTTCAAAGACGGGGAGCTATGTTTACAGTTTTTATCACTGGTGCAAACTTTTTTTGTCCTCTATCCTTAACACACAATTATAGATTTTTTAATTTTTCCAAAGCTTTGTGTTCTGTTTGGATGTTCATTTTAATGAAGGCTTTTCTTTTTTTGGTTCAATTTTGAGTAAAAATCTTCACTATTTATCCAAATATCATTCTATTTGCTTGCTTTATTTGATTGTGTAGGTGTTATGGGAATCAACATAAAGGCCTGTGAGCAAGAGAACATCCACTAAATTATCATAGAAATGGGTCATTTTAATTATTTTTAAGGAACCCATTAAATATATGCAGAAAATTTAAGCTACCAAAATATGTTTAACAGTAACACCAAATGTAAAGAAACAAATTTGAATAAAAACCATATTGAATATCATGCAAATTGTTTCAACTATTTTGTAAAACAATTTCTAAATCTATTCAAGAAAATGTTAATATTTTATTCATATTTTATGCTATTTTAATTTAAGATTTGTGCTGAAAGTTTTGAAATCATATTTTTAAGAAATAATGGTTATGGATATCAAAAATAAATTTTCCCAAGATCATACAAATATACCAACGAAAACAAAATTATAGTTTCAATTTGTCTACTGTCTTTGTTTATTTTTTATTCTTTCCTTGAAGACTGCATGCAACACATTTAAAGGGTTCACTCAATAAATCAACCATTTTATTTCATTATATTTTTTTAAAAACTTAAAAATTCACAAACCTAAGCACCTAATACACAATTAATTTCCTGTAATATTAAATTTAGCACTAACACTAAACTATTTTAATGCATACACAATATCAACATAAAGTTACGGATGCTATAGTAGGGATTAAATTATCCTTCTTTCTGTGTTGGAGGACACACTCCAGTGAATTCTGGGTTTCTGCAGCCAAAGTCATTTGCATTGCTCTGACATCAGCCCCTCATGTTAACCAGATCCCTCTTGTGCAAATCACAGAGATTGGGGCAAGATTGGAAAAGGCAATTTGATTTTAATAACTCTTGGAATACTTGGAATAGTGTTATGATTTTTATCATGATTTCTATGCCAGCTGGTTGGGGCACTTTTTTGTCAGAAACTCCGGAGGCCTCAACACTAGAAATCTAGTATTATACCAGGATGAAGTCTGGTTACATTGGATCCTCAGTTAACAAATAGCTCTGCTAAAATTAAGGAAGGAGCCATGCTGTTTGCCTCCAGACAAGGGAACTTGACTCCAGTAAAACTAAGGCAGAGCACTCTGGTGTAGAAAAGAAATGGACCTTGTGGGTGTTTGGAGATATAAATCTGGCTGCATGAAGTTCATGGTCAAAAATTATAATGTTATTTCCCCATGTATTAAATATTGAGATACTTTTGTTCTTTGTTGTGTTTCCCCCTCCCACAAGTTCTTTGCATAAGAGTCCACCTGGGAAGCAGGAACTTGGCCCTCACATTGCCATAAGAATTGAGTTTACCAAGGGCATGGCCTAGCAACATCTGGACCTAGAAGATGTTTATTTTAATATTTGATGACACATTGAAAGTTTTTTTTTTTTGTCTCCCTGGCCTTTGGCGGGCATTGTGGGGGTGGGGAAGACATGATGGGAAGAAGAATATAGTTTTGCATCTTGGTGGAAAAATCTCAGCCTGTACACATGTTCAGAAAAACCAAATCCTCAGCCATAGGTCTTGGAAATTCCACTGCCTCAGATCATAGTAGCAGAGTTTGGTTATCATTGATGATAAATAAAAGACTTTTGAAACTGTACTAGACTCATATTTTTTCTTTCTGTCACTGGCTCTTAAGGCAAAAGGGAGCTTTTTCCTGATACTGTTGGAGAATCTAACCTTTCATGACATCTCTGTATTACATTTTGCAAACTTGCAAAATGTTTGTGATATATAATATTTAAATTAATATTGCTAAGGAAATATTTCAATCCAAAACATGTCCTTTTGTAAAGCTCCACGGAAAAATCTAGCACTGAAGACATAGAGTAGAGAATCTGGCATAAGGTTGAATTAAAGAATCAGCTCTATCGTGGAATTTATAATTACAAATTTATTCTTACTTTCTAGGATGATACTATGAGCAGGGTTAAGGGTCTCGATGTCTGAATGCTTATCTGCTGTGTCACTGACAATGTCAGGTCACATAGCAACAGTTACACTACTTGGAACTTTGTTCTCCAGTTCTGGCATGGTATAAGCCTATGCCATCTTCTGTGCAAAGAAAATAATCACTTGCATCAGTCATCTTCCCATTGTTCATCGATTTGCTCAAGTGGGCAATAATATTACTAGTTATAATCTACAGATACTTTTGTTGCCTCTATTGTTCTAACATTTTATTAATACAGACAAGTGTCTTCTGGTCCTAAAGGTACTTATCTTAAAACTTCCTTTTTGATAACAGTTAGGAAACTAGTATCTCTGCTATAAATTTGCAGATTCACTATAATGGATTGGGAACATGAAAAACATGTAACATCGCTGATGATTATGGTCAGTGGTTGAAATAAAATAAAATAGTTACTATTTGTTTTAAATAAAAATTGCTGTTGAAAGATTAACATTATGAAATAACTATAACAGATAATAATGTGAAGATATTCATAGTGATTTGCAAAAAAGTGAAAATTCTAATTTATTGTGGCAAAAAAAATTACTATGAATATTCTACCCACCCCTCTGAGAGAGCCCCACAAGGTAATGATAGTATAGCGCCAGCACGGCGGAGTCTGGCAAGCTGTCTGATGCGTGTTCGATATGCCAAAACCAGTAACAAAAATGTTTATTTTCCTGACCCCGTGGAAATGTTACTGGCGCCTGCTCGAGCAAATCGATGAATAACGGGATTCAAGTGATCAAGTGATCAAGTGATTGTGGCAAAGATATGGTTTGATTTACATGTTAGAGGTAAAAATAATGGTTCATATTAAGCTTTTAAGATGAGCTATTTTAGAATAAAGAATTTAGATCTTAGTTATCATTACAGTTGAAATACTAATTTGAAGAAGTATAAATTGAATAAATTTCACATAAAATTCACTTTTATTTTAATTCAATTATAGAACATTTTGTATATGTTAAGCTTTGTTGAAAGAAATTCAGATGGCATTGTTTGAAAATGGATGCCATTAGAGAAATGTTCCAGATTGACAGTAAAATGTGTCCATAAAGTCATAAATAGACTCTTCTATCTGCAATCAACAAAGTGATGGCAGTTACGCACAAAACTGAAAATAGAATTCAGTGTTTTGTTCTCACATGATATCAGTGGGTAAGTATATGAACAGAATTATCAATGTGTATATGCAAGAACACACATGCTCACACACAAATATATGCAGTTAAGGCGCAGAACAATCACTTAATATGGTTTGCTTAATTTGTCCTTTCTTCTGCTCATGGGCATTTTCATTAATCCTGATAAAGTACTGCTGTCTCATTTGTTGCAGTCTATGCTGTTTTCAAATATAATAACAGTACTAACCTTAAAAAATATAACAATTATGTGTCAGTAACTATAAAAAAATTCAGTTGTTTTGTGTTACTTGGTATCCTCTACATAAATTTAAACTGTCACTATTTAGAATCAAGGATACTTGGAAATAAAATATAGAAGAGTAATCCTTTTACTTTTATTACATAAATATTGTTTTGTCAAGTCAAATATCAATGGCCTTGCAACCATTTTAAGCATTTTCACTGCTGATGCTGTTTTTGCAAGTCAACCTTAATAAATATACACAGTGATCCTATGACTACACTTCTATTTTCAGACTTAAATTATTATTCCATGGTTCAACTAAAATGCATCAGAAATTCAAATTAGAAACAGCTAATATGTCATAATAATTTTTAAATAGGAAACTTTTTAATGACTATGTTTTTATTTCAATAATTGTATTGAAATTTTTGGCATGTGCATGAATACAATTTAGTTGAAGAAAATATGAGGGTCCAAATAATGAATAAAGTATATATTCCATAGATAATTCATAAAAATACCAGGAAAAGAGCTGACAAGTTATAGAAAAATAACATTTATGTGAAAATGTATTGTTATTTTATGCATACATAAAATGGATATGACATATTTATAGACATAAAATAACTATAACCATTATATATAGAATGAAGCTAGCTTTGTATATTTTGTAAACATGTAAAATTCATGAAAATATTTGCCAACAGTGAAAGTATTCTAAAAGTGTGATGAACAAAGTTTAATTCAAAAGCATTTGCATAATTATATGAAGTTCTCCTGCTAGCTTTTTACTGTTTGTTTTAATCAATTAAAAATATAACTGGAATAAATCCAAGAAGACTTGGTCAAGGATACAAAATAGAATAAAAAGTTGTACCTTGATGCAAGCAAAATCAAAGACTCCCGTCTCGGTTTGACTGTTTCTATCTGTCTCTCTCTTTCTCTGCCTCTTACACTCACAGAGACACACACACACATACACACATATGCTTACTTTATAATTTTGAAAATAATTTTAATGTCTTCTATTCTTCAAAATAACTTAAGGTAATGTGAGTTACATTATTTTATTGTGTTTATTGATTTTTATAACGGAGTTGTAGGGATTCTCTATACTTACTGTAACCAAGCATTTTCTTCAGGTAGATGCATGAAATAATTCATTCAAGTCTGCATAATAAGTCATACAAAATGGCACACATGGAGGACACAACTGAGCTCTGGGTCTCTGCAAACTGAGAGTATTCACATTTGTTTAGAGACATTTGTGCTTTTCCTTGAAGTTCTCATGCAAATCACAATGGGAAATTTGGAACAGGATTGGAAGACAGTTTGACTTTATAACTCTTTGAATGGCAGAATATTCATACCATGAATTCTATGTTAGCAGTTCAAAGCATTTCTCTTATAACTCCCACAGGTTCCTACAAGGGACCATTTACACATGTAGAGTTTTTCTAGGAGGAATCCTGGCTGCATTGGATTAGTTGGTTTAGTAAATAGATCAAAGAGGAATGCAAAGTTTGCCTCTTGGGAAGTGAACATAACTTTCAGGAATTCTAAAAGGCAGAGCATGCAATGTTATAGATATGGACCTTGTGAGAGTCTGGAGAATACAGCTGGCAATATATATTCTTGGTACAAAATCTAATGCCTTTCACCATGTATTAAATCCTGAGCTGCTTTTTTGTTCAGGGATGTCGCTCCCTTTCCACATTACCTTTCAAGGGAGCGCCAAGGCGCAGGAATTTGGCCCGGTAAATAAGCGTTTGTAAGGCCCGGTTAAGTGTGTGTACCTGAAGATTTTGAGTTTTGGTCCTTACTGAGACCTGTCCTTTTGGGCAGGGCAGGGCATTTTGGTGCCCTTGGGAGAGGAAAAACTTGCCTTTTGAACTATATGAGCACATGGTCTGGGTTCAGCCAGGAATCGGATGTCTGGGTTTTTCTTAACTTTGGATTCTATTAGCAGAGTGTGTTTAATTATTGGAGATGAGAAAGTTTGTTGAACCTTGCTGAACTCCTGAATTCTGCCCATCCACGCCACCTGCTCTGAAATAAAACAGAACTTGCTTCCCTCCTTTTGTTGGCATCCCAATTGTCCCCTGGCAGGCACATGCAACTTTCATAATTAGAATATGTTATTTATTTTTAGGGGGGTGTCACACTTGTGATACTCAGGGTTATTCCTTGCTTTGAACTCAGGAATTAACTCTTGGCTATGCTTGGGGGATGATATGGAATGTTAGAAATTGAACCTGAGTTAGCAGTATGCAAGCCAAACTCCCTACTCCCTGCACAGTGATCCTTTTATTCAGGGCTGGGTGATAGTACAGTGGGTAGGACATAAGAAAAAATATATTCGTGCAATTTCTTCTACACAGAGGGACCTAGAGAGTGTCATGCTGAGTGAACTTATCAAAGAAGAGAGAATGAATTCTCTCATAAGTTGGATATAAGGAAACCTAGTAGTAGAATAACAAATACCAAAATATAATGTATAATAAACACGAACATGAAAACTCTAGAATGCCACATGCCATTTGACAGTTCTGGGAATAGGACAAGGAGGATGCAATCTCTGGTGCAGGTAAGTAGTATTCAACTGGGAAGTAGATGGGGTTGCTGAAAGCGGTAGGTTAGGTGTCATGATAAGACTCTATCAGTATCAGAACTATAAGCCACAGTGTAAAGACTTTAATTTTGTGTACATATACACATATAATATTTGGAAGCTTCCTATCCATAAAGCATAATGGTGTATAATGGTGAGAAGGAGGCAAATGGGGTAGAGGGGGCAGAACTTTTGTGGAAGGAAATGCCACTGGTGAAGGGACAATGTTGTAAAATTATGCGCCTGGAATCTAATTATGAACAAAACCTGAAATTTCAATGATTAAAAATGAATAAATTTGTTTTAAAATTTATTATTTAGAGACTATAAAATAAATGTTCATTTATCTTTAATGTAGACTGCTACTAAGCAATAAAAACAAGCAATGATAACATACGGCATCATTTATGAAATTCAATACACCTTGCTAAAACAAATCATCCTGATATAAACTAGAGCAGTCATTCTATTCCACCTATATGAAATGCATAAACTGACAAAGGTATTCCATATTAAAAGAGAAGAAAATCCTGGTTAGCAGGGACAGAGTGTGTGGGAGGTTATCTGTAGAAGTCACACAATGGTGATGAAATATTTCATATCTTTATTGTTATGGTAGTATTGGTTTTTATCAAATGTCCTTGTCAGAACACATGGTGCTCTACAATTAAAATGAGAGCATTCTATTTTATGTAAATTGCACCCCAATAATAATGCTTTTCAAAGGAAAGATTAACAGAAAAGTGAAAATAGCAAAACATATGACTTAAATAATCACTCAGTGAGAAAATAGCAGTTATCGAATGTCTATCATGTCAATGTCTGATCACTATAATTAAAAATCATAATGGGGGAGATGGAAAATAAAGCACCATAAAATTGTTTGAGTAATTTATTATGCACAATGGATTTCAAATGTGGAGTAATATCTATAAAGAGCACTAGGCAACTGATTAGTGTATTCTTATCATGTAAAGAGCAACAAAATCATTGATTGTTATCTGATTTTTCCTTTATATTTATACAAATAAGTGGCATTTTAAATGTATGACTTAAACAATGGATGATTAAATGGACTCCAAAAAATTCAGTGTTTTTAAAAAATGTTTTTAAAAATAGGTCTGATAGTACAGGAGTTAAGATTCTTGCCTTTCATGTGGCAGAAACTGGTTTGATGCCTGTCACCACAGCTAAATACTCCTAAGAGTGATACTAAGTACAGAGTCAGTAGTAAGTGCTAACAATAGCTGGGCTTGGCCCTAAACAAAAATAAAATAAAATTAATAAAAGTGTCCCAAATTAACATAAATATCCATATCAACATTTTTTGGAAGTGAAATTAATTTTTTTCATGTGTGTGTTACCAGCCATTCAGACCATATCAGAACATATACACGCAAGGCAAGCAAAAGACACATCTTCAATCCATAGTAATATTTTCACATTTTTCACGATCTTACCTTTTTCCATATGTCAAAACATCACAATGCAATATCTCAATTCTAGTGAGCATGTCAGCTTAAATACAAAACATAGCTTCAAAATAGTTGTCAAGGCACATTCATTATTACGAAGCATATCCTCCTTCAACTTTGAGGAATAATTTATTATTCAAGCATATTATTTTCCAGAAGTTACATTTAAGTTCCAAGAATAAAACGTTTTTTATGAGCTGAGGTGGTATCTAGAATTCAAAAACAAAACAGAAAATGTCACAGCAAACTTAAAATCAAGTTAATTATTTTATGGAAAATTATCTTTCTTCGAGCGGTGATTGATATATGAAGAGTTTATATAGATGACACATATATCAGTAATATTAGACACATTTTGAAATAGATTTTTTTTGATTTTTTGGGTCACATCCCGCAATGCTCAGGGGTTCCTCCTGGCTCTGAACTCAGGAATTACTCCTGGCGGTGTTTGGGGGACTATATGGAATGCTGGGGATCAAACCCTGGTTGGCATGGGCTGGCTGCATAAAAGGCAAATGCCCTACCAGCTGGGCTATCACTCCAGCCTTATTTTTAATTTTTATTGAGGAATTATTAATTCAATAATAATACTGCTTTGTTTTGGGTGATTTTGCTTTTTGGTCACACCCGGAGTTGCTCAGGGGTTACTCCTGGCTCTTTGCTCAGGAATTACACCTAACCGAGCTTGGCAGACCATTGGGGATGCCAAGGTTCGAATATGGGTTGGCTGCATATAAAGCAAGCTGGCCTACCCATTGTGCTATCACTCCAGCCCCAATAATACTGTTTTTTAACGAATGTTTTGCTGTTGCACACTATTCCTACTTTTCTTGTTGTCCATACAACATACCACTGTATTACTGTAACCACCAACCTCCACTTCAGCAGAATCAGTTTCACTGACCTCTGTCAATTGTTTTTCATCATTCATTGTCTTTTCTCTTGCTTTGGTATTGAACACTCCATATATGTGTGATCCTGACCTTCGAAATGTTGCAAGTGTGGCTGCAGTGCCCAGCTGCATCAGCAGGTGACAGACAGAGCTTATCTACACCGCCAGAGCTCTGCCCCATGGGCCCTGGATGGTTGGTGGTTTGACATAGAAAAGGACTGGGCCCCCTGGGAGGAACTCAGAGACAGAGCAGAGCCTGGCAAGCTACCTGTGGTTATTTGATATGCCAGAAACAGTAACAATAATGGACCTCTTTCCCAAGGAGTGGAGACTTTACTGGTTCCCGCTCGAGCAAATCAATGAACAACAGGAAGACAAGTGACAAGTGACAAGTGATATATGTGTGATATCATTTGATGTTTGTCCTTTTCTCCTAAGTGTCTTTGGTGAACATGATAGTTCCAAACAAATGGCAGCAAAATGCAAAATGTATCTTTTTTCTAAAGTGAGTGGCATTCAATTCTGCACATATTCTGCAATATCTTTCTCCAGTCATATGTATATATACATATATATATTTGTATATATATATGTATATACAGTCATATGTATATATATGTATATACAGTCATATGTATATATACATGTATGTATATATGCATATATGTATATATACAGTCATATGTATATATACATATATATGGTTATATACATATATATATTTGCTTTTTTGGGACACACCGGACAATGCTCAGGAGTTTCTCCTGTCTCTGCACTCAGGAATTACTCCTGGCAGTGCTTGGAGGACCATATGGGATGCTGGGGATCGAACCCAGGCCCTCATGGGCCGGCCGCATGCAAGGCAAGCGCCCTACTTGCTGGGCTATTGCTCCATTCCCTCCAATCATAATTTGTAATTGGTACATGAATGTTTCAAATATTGATTATTACAAATACTACTAACACAAATAAAAATGTTTATGTAGCTTTAAGAATTAATGATTTTTGCATTTGGGGCAGGTAATAAAGAGAGGAGTAATTACTTTAAATGGCTGCTGTTTCTGGATTATCTTTTCTTTTTTTTCCAAGAAGAATCCTTAATATTTTCCAAAGAATCTGAGCCATGTTACATGAGCTTCCACAGTGAATTGGTGGTCTCTTGTCATTACATTCATGCCTCTCCACCTATGGCCATAGCCCATGCATAGATTTGTGCATATATGCATAGATCTGTATATACCAAGTCCCATCTGAATTTCTCATCTTAAAGCTTTTGGTAGCTTACACATTCAATTCCTAAACTTATATTTAAAGGATATTATTGGTATTAAATAATTTTTTTAAATATTTTAAATAAATAATACACTACGCTTGCTCTCAAAAAATATAAGTGTATCCTATGAAAATATTTGTCAGAGTTTAAGCCTGGAAAATAATTAATTTGCCTTGAGCAGAAGCACTAGCTTCAAGAGAATTCTTTCACCAATCCCCACAGCTGTCTTCCTGACACTGAATACATAAATACCACCCTGCCATTATGACATGCATACAACGGTATTGACTTACTCTCTTACTAATGGTATTTTTCACAGTCTCTTGAGATTAGTTGTGCATAAACTGAAGACAGCTGTTAAAAAGAATATTTTATATACATATATTATTAAAGTCGCTTTAAGATAGCAATGAAACTGAGTGATTTTCAAGTAAAAAGAACTTCTTAAGAAAGTAAATAAGTATAGTCCCCGAAAAGCATTTTTATGGAGCACTTTCTCTTAGCCTGGCATTTTGTTAAGTATACTTTAATTAATTACCTATAATTTCATAGCTGTATTTTAAGTCACATATTGTCTGCATTTAAGTGCGGATTAAGTGAAGTATTAAAAAATGAAAATGTCTTGGGGCAGAAAGGTAGATTAGAAAATAGGTGCAAAGTATTTGCATGTGTATAGAACCAGTCTTGGTACAGCATTACAACCCTCCTCAATCCTTAAGTGACCCCAATACTCCAGGCTTTGTCCTTGAAGATCCCAGCGTCATAGATCCAAATAATGGCCCATCAGCAGACCCTAGTGATTGTCAGCCTGATTGTTCTAGTTCACAGGCAGTAGCCCCAAACTTCTTCTTACCACCTTTAAGGAAGAAAGAAATTGATTCATATTCAATATGATATTTTAATAGTAAATAGTTGGTAAAACATGGATGTGTTCACAAGTCAATATGACTCATTTCTTAGAAATAGCTATTGTTCATTAATTTTAATTCATTTTAATCCATGACCTGTGTGCCAGAAACTAAAAAATTGGAAAAGCAAAAATAACCAAGTAATTTATGGGTGCATATTTACTAGGAAAAAAAAGATGAAAATGTTTGAGTGAAAAGTCTACGTGAACTTGTTATTATATTCAACCATGCTTTTTGAAAAGAAATAAAAAAATAGATTTTAAATTTGAGTTGAACATTTGATGAGTAATTACTATATCTTCTAGATGACTGAAGAAATAAGTAATTGTATTTACAAATATCTATAAACTCAGGAAAGGGGGTATTAATGAATTCTACATTAACACAAATTTTAGAAAATGAAGAGGGACACATTGGAAGAAATATTTGGATGATTAATAGCAGTTTAGTGCTTCAGATAATAAAGCATTTTTCTTCACATTAAAAGTATATGAAAGCTGAAAGTTTAGTTGAATCAAAAGCACCTTCATTTGATTTACTAAGAATTGTATTGAAACAAAATAAAATTAAAAGCATTCAGTTTAACATCAACATTTGAATTCTGGATTTGGTAAAGCTATTTGCTTATAGACAGACTTGTGTTGTAGTTTTAAACGTGTGATTCTGATGTTAAATCCATTACTGGTATCTATTTTAATGCAATTGACAGATATTTGAGAAATATCACTATGAATGAAGTGGAATGTGTTCAAAATTATTTTATAAATAACTTTGCTATGAAAGTTTGAGTATTTTGCAAAGATTTAACTATAACACAAATGTGTTAGTAAACTACAACTATAATACAAATGTGGTACTATACTACAAGTTTTTATACATTCAACTACAAATGCAAAGGCATTAAATTCTATTTCATAGAAATTATATAATAAAGACATTTTCTGCCATGATTAATTTTAGTTAGCAATATTATTAGGTCTTCTTGGTGGATTATGAAATCTAAAGAATACCTAGAAGCCTACATTAATTTCTGCTGTCCTGGAATAAAAATGCCAAATATATAGTATGCCAGCCACTCCTTCAGAACCAAAGACATTCCATCGCACTATCACTACAATGAGACATTTAAAGAAAACTATAGCTATTAAAACTAAATTTACATTTGGGAAACGCATTTCTTATCATTTATTATGATGTAAAAATACACATAGTGATAATTTTTCCTAGCTATCAATCACATTTAATTCCATAAGAACTTGTTACCTTAATTCATACAATATTTTAAGTTGGCATAATCTTTCTACAAAATGTTGTAGTATCAAACTGTGAACCATTCACATCACTTAAGATTAATGATGCTGAGGAACTGTATGCCCCTTATTGATTATTTGTCTTCCTTGAAAAATGTCTATTTAGCTACACTGCTGTTTTCTGGGGAAGGAATTTCTTGAGATGCACCTATGTGCATCCAGGCCTCATTCCTGGCACTGTACACAGGAAATACTCCTTGTGTTACCTGTGAAATCATATGAGATAAGCTGTCCTGGATTAAACACGATCAGCAGCACACCAGGCTAATGCCTTAATTCATGTACTACCTCTGGCCCTTGCAACCATTTTGAAAATTGAACTGTTTGAGGTTAGTTTAGGGTCCTGAAGATTATTTTTTGGTGATTTTTTATGAATCATATGTGTATGTTAGAGAAAACAAGTTATCCAGCAGGTAGTTGGCAAATATATATATTTTTTTTATTTAGTAAATTGTCCTTGTACTTGTTATAGTGTCTGTTGCTGTTAAGAGGTTTTTGGTTTGATTTAGTCATACTTGTTTTGTGTTTACTTTTAGTACTATTGCTTTTATGCCATATCAGAAATATCATTGCCAGAACTGTTGACAAGTTTACTGCACATGTTTTCTTGTAACAGTTTTGCAGATACAGATTTGGTTTCCAAGACTTTCATCCATTCTGAGTTAATTTTTGATTTTTGTATAAGAAAGCGTTGCAATTTTATTTGTTTTTGATGTCAACATCTACTTTTTCCTATAAAAATAATCTATTTCTATTTCATTTTATGTTCCTGACTTTTTTCTAAAAAATTAATGACAGTCGGGCCAGAGCAGTAGCCAAGCGGGTATGGCATTTGCCTTGCCGTGGCCGGCCTGTGCCGGCCCGGGTTCGATCCTCGGCATCCCATATGTTCCCCCCGAGCACTGCCAGGAGTAATTTCTGAGTGCAGAGCCAGGCGAACCCCCTGAGCGTTGCTGGGTGTGACCCCCAAAAAAAAGTAAATGACAGTCTATGGGACCTCTGTTATATTCCATTAACTTTTACCCAAATTTTTGCATATGACACATTGCTTTAACTACTGCAGTTTTAAGTAAAACTTGTTATCAGGGCCTATGATGCCCACAGTTGGTTTTCCTTCTCAAAATTACTTTTAGAATATTTTGGGACCATGAGCACATTTTAATATTGTTTTTATTTCTGTAAAATGTTATTTAATTTTGTAGAAAAATTGAATTCTTATGTTTTCATAATATACATATTTAATAACATCCTATTCTATATATATACATGATACATTTCTTTGATTAATGTCTTAGTTTTCAGTATACATGCCTCATTTATTTTGCTCAGGAACAGCATTATGTAGACAAATTATTTTTTATATTTAATTTAATGAATGTCAAAATCATATAATTAATTTGAACATGTTTTCAATCAAATAAATTAAATTGGAGAAACTGTGTTGTAGTTAACATGAAATAATTATATAGGGGTATATTTCAGTGAATGCACATAAATATTTGGTACAGCAGTGAATATATTATATATTTTTCAACTGCTATGTTCCAAATGTATTGTTTAATAAATTTTTATGAAACTGAAGTAATGATGCAATCATTTAAATAAATTCTGGATAATTAACAAGAGCAAGATACATTTGATGTAAGCATAAATAAAACACAAGATGGAAATATTTTCATTGGAAAACCTTTAAATTGATTATTTCGTAAAGTTGATGAAAAATGTTTTCTGTTAGTAACTTACTATCACCACGATTTCTGTCATTTGAGCTCCAATATTATTTTCAGATTTAATCACTTTATGACATTCAAAATAATCATATTTTAACCCTCAGTTTCAATAAGATGCCTTAGTCTCCTGTGCTCTCTGCCTCGATCCATTGAATCTTCCCATGAACATTCCTTGATATCCAAAAGATTTATCTTCCTTCTTCAACCAGGTAAATCAATCACATTTTCTTTTTTTTTAATTTTTTTTATTTTTACAATTACAAAGATATACTATTAAAAAAGTTCATATTTGTGTTTTTGTCATACAGTGTTCCAGCACCCATTCCGCCACCAGTGCCCATCTCCCACCACCAACGTCCCCGGTTCCCTCCCCCTCCCCCAGCCCTCCTCCATGGCAGGTTCTTTATTTCTTTCCCTTTCTCTCTCTTTCTCTTTTTCCTTCCCTTCCAGACTATGGATTACAGAACATACATTAAAGGGTTGTCATGTGTATCTTTTTTGCCTCTATTTAGTGCTCAGTTCTACTTGGCATTAGTACCCTTGACAATTATTAGCACACTGTTCCATTTTCTGTCTTACCTAGCCTCTGACTCCCACACGTTTGTGATAATTTCCACCTTTGACAAGACCTCCTGATATATGTTTCACTTGACCTTGGATATTGGTATCATAATATGTACACATGGATTTATGTTATGCAGATGAATGCAGTCATTCTGTATCTGTCTCTCTCCTTCTGGCTAATTTCACTCAACATAATCTTTTCCATGTCCATCCATTTATAGGCAAATTTTATAACTTCATTTTTCCTAACACCTGCATAGTATTCCATTGTGTAGATGTACCAAAGCTTTTTTATCCAGTCATCGATTTTTGGGCACTCTGGTTGCTTCCAGATTTTGGCTATTGTGAATAATGCTGCTATGAACATAAAAGTGGGGATGGTGTTTCCGCTGCGTATTTTTGGTTTCCCAGAGTAGATTCCCAGGAGCGGTATGGCTGGGTCAAATGGGAGTTCAATTTCTAGTCTTTGGAGGGATGTCCATATTGTTTTCCAGAAAGGCTGTACCAGCCGGCATTCCCACCAACAATGGATGAGTGTCCCCTTTTCCCCACATCCACGCCAGCACTTGTTGTTCTTGCTCTTTTGAAATATGTGCCAGTCTCTGTGGTGTAAAGTGGTATCTCATTGTTGTTTTGATTTGCATCTCTCTGATGATTAGTGATGATAAGCATTTTTTCATATGTTTTTTGGCCATTCGAATTTCTTCCTTGCTGAAGTTTCTGTTCATTTCTTCTCCCCCATTTTTTGATGGGGTTGTTTGTTTTCTTCTTATAAAGTTCTACCAGTGCCTGATATATCCTGGATATTAACCCCTTATCAGATGGGTATTGGGTGAATATTCTTTCCCATTCTGTGGACTACTTTTTGTGTCTTAGTCACTGTTTCTTTTGAGGTGCAGAACTTGTTTCAGTTTCATGTAGTCCCATATGTTTATCATTTCTTCTAGTTGCTTTGTTAGTGATATTCACCTTTGAAGATGCCTTTAGCTTCAATGTCGTGAAAGGGTTTTTCCTATATTTTCTTCAATGTACTTTATGGATTCAAGTCTGATATTGAGATCTTTAATCCATTTTGATTTGATTTTTTGTGCATGGTGTTAGACACAGGTCCAAATTCATTTTTTTTACATGTCGCTGCCCAGTTTTCCCAACACCACTTGTTGAAGAGGCTTTCTTTACTCTATTTTTAGACTCTTTTCACCTTTATCAA
The DNA here is from genome assembly GCA_021461705.1 of Cryptotis parvus. NCBI lineage: Eukaryota > Metazoa > Chordata > Mammalia > Eulipotyphla > Soricidae > Cryptotis > Cryptotis parvus. The sequence continues at coordinate 92,125 of JAJIBD010031108.1, read as the reverse complement.
AGATTAAATGATCATGTCTTTGAGGTTGGGTGTCAGGATACTCAATTCTATTCCATAGGTAGGTCCACAGGTCTGTTTTTATTCCAATACCATGCTGTTTTAATTACTACTGCCTTGTAGTACAGTTTGAAGTTGGGAAAGTGATGCCTCCCATCTTCTTTTTCCTGAGGATTGCTTTAGCTATCCTTGGGGGGTTATTGTTCCATACAAATTTCAGGAGTGTTTGGTCAATTTCTTTGAAGGATGTCATGGATATCCTTATAGGGACTGCACTGAACCTGTACAGAGCTCTAGGGAGTATTACCATTTTGACAATATTGATTCTCCCCATCCATGAGCAGGGAATATGTTTCCATTTCCTTGTGTTCTCTTTTATCTCTTGGAGCAGTGTCTTGTAGTATTCTTTTGTACAGGTCCTTTACACACTTGGGTAAGTTGATTCCTAGGTATTTGATTTTCTGTGGCATAATTGTGAATGGAATTGTTTCCTTAATATCCCTTTCTTCTCTTTCGTTATTTGTATATAGGAAAGCCACCGACTTTTGGGTGTTGATTTTGTGTCCTGCCACTCTACTATATGCGTCTATTGTTTCTAGGAGCTTTTTGGTAGAGAGTTTAGGGTTCTCTAGGTATAATATCATGTCATCTGCAAATAATGATAGCTTGACTTCTTCCTCGCCTATCTGGATGCCCTTGATGTCCTTTTCTTCTCTGATTGCTATGGCAAGTACTTCCAGTAATATATTGAATAAAAGAGGTGAGAGTGGGCAACCTTGTCTTGTCCCTTATCTCAGGGGAAGGCTTTCAACTTTTCCCCATTTAGAATGATGCTTGCTGTGGGCTTTTGGTAGATGGCTGTAACTATCTTGAGGAAAGTCCCTTCAATTCCCATTTTCTGGAGCGTTTTAATCATGAGCGGGTGCTGGATCTTGTCAAATGCTTTTTCTGCGACTATTGATAGGATCATATGGTTTTTAGTTTTTCTTTTATTGATATGATGTATTATGTTGATTGACTTGTGAATTTTGAACCATCCTTGCATTCCCGGGATGAATCCTACTTGGTCATGATGTATAATCTTCTTGATGAGTCTTTGGATTCTGTTTGCTAGTATTTTGTTGAAGATCTTAGCATCCGTGTTCATTAGGGATATTGGTCTGTAGTTTTCTTTCTTTGTGTTGTCTCTCCCTGCTTTGGGTATCAGGGTGATATGTGCCTCATAGAAGTTGTTTGGCAGTGTTTCTGTTTCTTCTATTTCCTGGAAGAGCTTGAAAAGGACTGGCAGTAGGTCCTCCTTAAACGTTTGGTAGAATTCACTAGTGAATCCATCTGGACCTGGGCTTTTGTGTTTGGGAAGACTTTTTATTACTGTTTCTATTTCCTCAATGGTGACAGGTTTATTCAGGTATTGTAGGCCTTCTTGTTTCAGCCGTGGGAGGTTATAGGACTTCAGGAATTTATCCATTTCTTCCAGATTCTCATGTATCACGGCATACAGGCTCTCAAAGTAATCTCTGATGATCTTTTGGATTTCTGTGGTTTCTGTTGTGATGTCACCCTTTTTATTTCTATTCCGTTTATTTGGGTTCTCTCTTTCCCTGTCCTTACATGTCTTGCCAATGGTTTGTCAATCTTGTTTATTTTTTCAAAAAACCAGCTCTTGGTTTCATTAATCTTTTGATTGTTTTTTTTTTTTTTTTTGGTTTCCAACTCATTGATTTCCTCTCTAAGTTTTATTATTTCCTTTTTTTCTGCCTGGGTTGGGCTTCTTTTTGTTGGTCTTTTTCTAATGTCTTCAGCTAATCACATTTTCAATTCTGACAGGGAAGCCATTCCTATCTTCCTTGACTAAAAATTGATTAGCTCACTTGCAATGGATCATTAACAAATAGGATTCATTTTGAGACTCTCTGGCATAATAGTTCTTTTTATATTGGTTTAATTGTATTAACCTCCTTTGCTAGACTCAGTCTTAATAGGTAAAATTAACTTATATGGGTCAACTATAAACAAGTGGTTTTCGAATGTCTTTAATCTTATTCAGCTAATTGTCAAGATATGAGGTAACTAGATCAGAATTTAAATAATATTAAATATATAATGAAATGTATACTTATTATTTTCGATGAAATATGAACTCAAATAAAAATAAATATTCAAGTTTCCTAGACCTCAATATTATATGATTTATATAGCTGTCAAGATTGATATTTTTATCACCCAAAGAATAAACCCTGAAGTCTAAAGAAATAGTTAAAGTTGTACAATTTTGTATACTGATTTGATCAATAAGGAAAAATTGTAGGCATTTGAGTAGCCAAAATATGAAGAAACTAATATATCATAATTGGAAAACAGCAGAGAGAGTCCAAATGTAAAAAATTGTCTTTTTATTTTTTAGAGTAAATTGAGAACAATGTGCTTCAGAAATACCAGTAGTAACCCTAAATGATTGAAGAAATTAAAGTAAAATATTAAAGAAAGGGAGGCCTGGCATTCAATAATATTATTCACATCAATCTATTACTTTGTCAATGACAACCAAATTACTTGACTGCAATAAACTTTTCTGTAAATGTCATTATGAAATTTCTGGATGACTGACAATAACTAGACTTTTCTGGTTTAAATAAAGCTCAAACCAGTTTTTGTGTTTTATTAAACCAGTATTGAAAACATTTTCCCTTAGAAAGAGTTAATGGAGGGAAATTTGAACATATAAACAGCATACATTTTTTAATAAACACTGAAAGTTGATAACGCATAGCTATTAAGGCAATTTTTAAGTTGTATATTATCAAGTAGTAGATGGCAAATTTAAGAAAATATAAATCACATGAATGTACATCTAATTTGTACAATTTTACCACTAAAACAATGCTTTAAAACATAATTCTATACACATACACACATATATGTGTTTATAAATATATATATATATATTTTTTCAATCAGTAGCAGTGCTTTCTTTGAAGATTCTCCTATCTAATATGAAGTTAAGATTATTCCCCTGAGAATTTACAACTTCATAAATCATAGTTGATTATTAAAACATAGTTAATTATTAGCTATTGTATTCTCAACTTATTTCCTTTAGTTCAATTTCAAATTTAGCATTCCTAACTCTAAGGCACCAGAGTACTTACTCGCTGCTGATTCTCTACTAAACTTTAATTTCCAGAGCCATGCTTATTGGCTTCATCTCAGAGTTTTTCAGTGATCCACTTCTTTCCCGCATAATCATGTGACCCTTACCACTAAAACTACTTACGTGAAAATTAAATGACCACTTGGTTGAAGAAGTTAGATATGCTATTTCAGAGGAGACACTTACACATCATTTTACAGATGTAAATATGGATAAGGTGAATAGTGATTTTTATAATGTTCTAGGGAATTATTTTCAATGTTTTAAGAGTAAAATATAATAAAATAATATGATATTGATTATTATAGAAGCTTTGGAATGAAGACTCATATATAAATAATGTTATATATATAGATATAGAATATGAAGCCAAAATTCCACATTCCTATGCTGACTTTCACCTCATGGCATCTTCATAAACCATTTTCTTCAGAAAACATTTTGACATCTGCGTATTCAGCATCTTCATTCCAGAGCTTCTATAATAATCTATATCTATCTATCTATCTATCTATCTATCTATCTATCTATCTATCTATCTATCTATCTATCTATCTATCTATCTATCTATCTATCTATCTATCTATCTATCTATCTATCTATCTATCTATCTATCTATCTATCTATCTATCTATCTATCTATCTATCTATCTATCTATCTATCAACCCCATAGCACTTAGTCCTAAAGAACTCAATTAGGCAAGGGGAAAAAAGAATGCTCAAAGAACTAGAAATATCAGTTTTACATATCAACCAAATAAGATAAGGAAAATTTTGTAAAAGAAAGAATTGAAATACGTAATAAATAATTATGGCAGGTGGTTCAGTGTATAGCATCTGTTGTGAGATACATGTGTGAGGTCTTGAGTTAATCTCTGACACAACAAAACATTAAAAGATTAGGAAAGTTCAAATGGATTTCTGAACTAAGAAATGTAAAACAAATTCATAACAGGGATTTCAGTGGAAGCTATCTAGAGACAATTTTCATTTTCTATCAAAATGGCTCCCATGGTAAATATACTAGACATTGTGAGATAGTGCTAAGTGATATAGGCGTGGGAAATGAGTTTAAAGTAAGTAGCTTATTGTTGTGATCATATTAGACACATCTTTGATGGTTTGGGGGTTTATATTCTTATAAAGAAATGAGTTAGTCACTGAAGATTCGTTTCACCAATATTCATGAGCTTATGATGCAAATGATTGTGGAATGGGACAAATAGAAACATATTTAAAACATTCTGCTGAACCAGCAACAGCTGTTGTACAGTAATGGCTTAAGAAGTTATAGGCCTCAGTCATCAGCGTTTATAGTGCTGTTCCCAGAAGCAACACCAATTTGAAGTTATATTAGTAGTGACACCCAGGCAGTTTTTAAAAACTAACTAGAAACAAAAGACAACAAAAGAAAGATAATTTTGTTTAATAGAGTTCAGCCTTTTAATTCCCTAATATAAAAGAGATTTAAAAGAGAACTAGTTAATTTTGGATGACATGCTTCTTTGAAAAAAAATTCCCTGATTAAGACATATGAAATGTGACTAAGAATTGTGAGGAAAGTGCATGAGCATTTTATGATGAACCTTATCAGGATTATATTCTTTTATACAAGAAACTAGAGAAGAATTGTTCAGTTACTAATTGGGAAATATTATAAATTGGCTCACAGGGGGCACTTAGAAGGAATGGAAATACAAAAGGCAAAGATTTATGCCAGTGTAAAAATGTTAATAGTGTGATGATGTTGTACAAAGTAATAAAAATATTGAATATGCACAAGATATTAGGTGAGTTCAGTATTCCTGGAACAGAATGTCATATGTTTCATCATCTCAAGGGAGCTAATTATGAGCTATTCTGAATAGTATACCTCAAATATTGACAGTCAGAATGTTCATGTTTGGTTCTTAATTAGAGACCTCCCCTCACACTCCCGAGAGGTTTATCAAAGACATCTCTTTACACTAACAAGCATACTGTGAAGCCGCATGTTGGGAGGAAAAACTAAGCGACTACAGAAAGTAGAGTTTAAATACTTCATAGAATTAAAAACTATTTATTTCGTTAAAAATGTTTTCTTTATCTGTTTAGGGTTTTAATCATGTAGATTTGTGCATAAATATCAATCATTTTTATAAACTCTTAGAAAGACATCTGTAGTGGCAACTGTATCAACCTTGATAATCTTGGGAAACTTTATGGACAAAACACCATTCTTCAGGATCTTTGTTGGTTGATTTTAATTCAAATTACATGTAGAAAAATCATATTTTTAATTTATCTGACACATGAAAGTAAACAGGATACAGGTGTCTTATCTGTTTTATTCTAGTATCTGGTTTATTCTTAGCAATTTCTTGTCTTGGAAAACTTTTATTAAAAAAGGGAATATTGGGGCGGAGCGATAGCCCAGCTGGTGGGGCGCTTGCCTTGCACGCGGCCTGCCTATGCCATCCCGGGTTGGATCCCGGCATCCCATATGGTCCCCTGAGCACCGCCAGGAGTAATTTCTGAGTGCAGAGCCAGGAGAAACCCCCAAGCGTTGCCGGGTGTGACCCAAAAAACAAAACAAAAAAAAAGGCAATATTGTTATATGGAGGTAAAATAATGTAGTAAATATCCAGCTTCATTTGTTGTTTTATCTTTAGAAGAGAGAGAGAGATTAAATGCCATGAAATTGCAGTGTTAACAATGGAAATAAATTAGGTGTTTTCAATCTTCAGAGAAAATGCTCTTTTAAGTTAGTTGATCTGATGGTCCCTTGTGCAAGTATAAAGTATATACTCATATCCTTATATTTGCAGATCATAATTTTAAAGATCTGTAACATTGCAAAACTGAGTTCTTACAAATTTCACTACCAGAGTCAAGTCTTATCAGAGAAAGCTCTCTGACAAAGTAATAATGATTCAAGAGAATGGCAGATTCTTCTTGGTTTCTTCTAAGTACTTTTATCATTGCTTGGTTGCTCTGGAAGCATTGTAATTTTTTTCATGACTGATATTAATTCAGTCATTTAAATCTAATTCTGATTTGATTAAAAATTATTCTCAGCTCTGTTTCTCCATTGGTTTTGTTACTTTCCTTTGGACCTTTCTTGCTTTCTGTGTTACTTAGTAACGTAAGAATTTGCATCTCTCCATTTCCTTTTGACATATTTTCCTTTTATCTTTTAAACAGTATATGTACATATTAGAACATGTAGTATTTTAAAGATGTAAACCCCTAATATATGTCAAATAAATTGGCTAAGATATGAATAAAGGTCCTAAGTATTAATCAGATTATTCTTGAAATAAATAAAATTAATTTTTAATTTTAGTAAAGCAATACTGTATTACCCTTCCAAGGAGAACATACTGCTAATTGCCAAATAGACTGGTAAAGCTTAATTTTAGGTGAGTGAAGAGTTTTCCCTAGCATCAGAGAGATGCGAGTCTAGAGAGTTACAAGTGCTTTCCTTCCATGACAACAACTCCATTTTATTTATTTTTTTTTAATTTAATTTTATTATTCCCCCCCCCAAATATCATTACACCATTTTAGACATACAATTGAAAGATGCTCATGTAGAGTTTTGGATCCACAGTGTTCCAACACCCATCCCTCCACCCAAACCCATCTACCATCACCAACGTCCCCACCTCCCTCCCCCTCCCGCACCTCAACTACCTGGCAGATTCTGTATGTCATTTCTTTCGTCTTTATATCTCCTTCCCGATAAACTTTCCTGCTCTTCGTGGAATACAGTGCATTAAAAGACATTACTGTTTCACTATTTTAGTGGACCGTGGCCGCTTGCGCGCACGATCTGGGCTCAAACTCCATTTTAATCACTATCACCACATGCGGTTCCCTGAGCAGCACAAGGAGCAATCTCTGAGCCAAGTCTAAGTTCTGAGCATACCCTCCAACAATGTTTGACCCAGAAACAAACAAAATATCAAACAAAAATGAGTTGTTCAAATTAGTAGCATTTTGAATACAATTTTAAGAAGCAGGGCTATATCTTACCTACCTTCTGACACCCCCACCCCGGAAACTGTGGGCTCCTTTTTTCCCTGACCTTGGATTTTAGTCTCATACACTTTTTTTTTAAGATTGCACAAAATATTTCAGTCATTCTATATCTGTCCTATTTTTTTTTAATTTTTGGGTCACACCCCACAATGCTCAGAGGTTACTCCTGGCTCTGCACTCAGGAATTACTCCTGGCGGTGCTCGGGGACCATATGGATGCCAGAATCTGGTAAGCTGTGTGCAAGACAAACGCCCTACAAGCTGTGCTATCGCTCTGCCCCCTGTCCATCTTTTTTTTTTTTTTAGGTCACACCCGACAATGCTCAGGGGTTTTCCTGGCTCTGCACTCAGGAATCACTCCTGGTGGTGCTCAGGGGACCATATGGGATGCCAGGGATCAAACCTGGGTGGCACAGGTCGGCCGCGTTCAAGGCAAACGCCCTACCTGCTGGGCTATTGCTCTGGCCCTGTCCATCTATTTTTCACTCTTCATTAAGCATGATACTCTCCACGTCCATCCATTGATAGGCAAATTTCATGACTTCATTTTTTTCCAAACAGCAGTATAATACTCCATTGTTAGAGAAATTATAAATAGTGCTTCAATGAACTTAGAATTGCTAGAGTGATAATACGCAGGTAGGGTGTTTGTAGGTTCTATGTTCTATATGAACCCCTGAGCACTGCCAGGACTAATTCCTGAGTGCTGAGCAAGGAGTAACCTTGAGCATAGCAAAACACAATGTGATTTGTAACCATAGCAGAGTGAGCCCCCAAAAAAAAAAAACAAGAAAAAGAAACAAAATAAGGAGAGGCATTGGAAAGTTCTACCAACTTAGTCTTATGCTTTTGATATTATGGACATACATTTACCTGTATTATTTTAAATGCAACACATAAAAATAACATTATATAAGCCAAAATAAGCATAATGATTTCTGAGAAATTTATATAATAGTTTTGTCGCCATAAACCATTTATTTTCAAAATATTTTAAACAATTTATGTTAGAAAACAACAAAAAGTCAAAAAAATTGCATGGGCAGCCAACAAAATCCTTTTCTGTTTTGATTTTTCTCCCCTTGCTTCAGGTCACAGTGTGAGTCTTCTCCCCAAAAAATTTGCCACCGTTCTTTATCCAATTTTTGCTTCTTTTCCTGTCTCTAGATTCTGTTGATGACAGCACTGTTCTCAGTAAAACCCAACCTGTGATCAGCTGTCTTGGGCAGAGGCTACACCCCAATGTTTTTTTGTTTGTTTGTTTTTGCTTTCTACCTGTTTGTCCTCTAAAAGCAAACCATCATTTTAGAAAAAATCTCTTTATGAATAGTTCAGTGATCTCTTTGCTGACCTCAGGCAGCAAGATGATGCCATGATTGAATGAAAATGTCCTGCGGCCGTTGTTCAAGAAACAAATTGGGAAAACGGAAATGGAAGTTGTTTTCTTCCCAGCACTGCCCTTTACCTTGAAGTCATAAGGGTGAGTCTGTGTCCTGAAAAATTGGGAATATCATTAGCTATATCTGTCTTATCGTTCCACACTTGTTAAACTCTAGGTTCTCCTGTGACCCATCTCTCTCTCCCCCCCCCCCCTCTTTTTCTGAATTTTTACCTTACCTTTCCATGATCTATTGCTAAACGAAATGCTATTTATATATGATTTGTATGAGGTAAAAAAAAAAGTTGTAAAGAAACCTAGATCTTGATTTTCAAGTAAAATAAAATCTTATTAAATTTCTACCATTCTCTACATTAGTGAAGACAGAAGTTTTTTCACGGCTGAGTTTCGGGCATATAATAATGTTCCAACACAGATCCTGTCACTATTGTCTACTCCCCTCCATCCATCTTTCCCTCCCAGGGCCCCTCCCCAAGATTCCCCTTATGACTGTTTTTTTTTTTTAATTTTTTAGACCCTGTGGTTTACAATACTGATCTGGTTGCATGAATAACACTCAGCCCCCTTCCAGCCTCACCTCCTGCTCCAGAGTGGCCACGTACCTCCCTCCACCGGTGTTACATTGTTCACCTCCCAGTCCAACCACTCTTCCCTCTGCGGTAATTTCCCTATTGAAAATATTGTCAAGTTCCCGGATACTGTCCCTTCACTATGCTTATTCTCATGCTGCCTGTGATAAGTCATTCTGTATGTGTCCCTCTCTTTATGACTGACTTCACTCAACATAATACTCTCCCATCCATCAACAAAGAAGAAACTCTCATGATTTCATATTTTCTTACCTCCTAGTAATATTGCATTGTGTATGTGTACCAGAGTATCTTTTTCCAGATATATCTTCTTGGGCATATTTTTATCCTGATTTGGGCTAATGTGAACATAGTCCTGCCATGAATATAGGGGCACAAATGTCAATTTTCCCAAGTGGTTTTCAGATCCTGGGGTAGATTTCAAGAAGAATTGCTGAGTAGTATCACTGTCTTCCCGTTCATCATCGATTTGCTCGAGCGGGCCCCAGTAACATCTCCATATGTCCTGTTTCATGCTAGTAGAGCCCAAGGCATCTGCTTGCTCCAGGAACATAAAGAGCCTCAATCCATTCCGAATGAGGTCTATAATTGTTACTGGAATTTGGCATATATATCAAATACATATATATCAAATTGCTGAGTAGTATGGAAGAGGAATTCAATGTTGTTTTTTCTTATGGAGTATCCAATATTGTTATCCAAAAACCCTGGGGATTTCATTCTACTCATATGTATGAATGAATTGAATTCACATTTTCCTTTTCTAATAATTTATTGCTCTGACATTTTATTTTTTGTGTCACTATTTTCAATATATGTAGTAATTAGCTAAGAGCACTGAAAATGAGCCAATTTTATATATAATACATTTTATTTTATATTTATCTTGTATGAATTTCCTTAAGTCTCATAAAGTTCAGTTTTCATTATTCTAAATGTTAAGGCACAGAATATTGAGTTTCTAATTAGGAAACTCCCCCAAAGCTAATATCAAACAGCTTTAAGACACATGGTGTGTCTTGAACTTTGGCACCAGAAGAAATTAATGATTTTTCATGAGTGACATCGCTAGTCAGCATCAGGCCAGAAATTTCTAGCATTATTGGTCTCTATGTGAATCGTGGCAATGAACTACTAAATTGTGCTCACCTCAGGTTATATGACATTTTTTTTAACAACACATTAAGCAATTCAATTCAAATTATGTGTCATTCTAATTGGAATTAGTGAACAATTAACTTTTGTGTGGTAAAATGTCAAGGTTTTTTTTCCTAGTCATCAAAAAGAACTTGTCAAGAGAAGTCCATAGCTTTATGTAAATTGCAATTGTTACTATTAATTGGTCTCTATTTCAAATAGCTCATGAGCTACTTTAACAAAGGCTAATGATAACAATTAGGAAATTGAAGGACCAAAAATTAAGTTTTAGCATTTTGGCATGTCACTGTTTCTTAAGATTTAAGATAAGTGCAAGTTTCGGTTCAGATAAATTGGAATTCCCTGGATATTTTTCTCTCTTTAGCACCAATTTCTTCAAAATAATGAAAACTTCTGCTAGTAATTGTTTATAAGGCAATAAGGAGAGCAATATAATTAATACCAAAGAACTAAATAACAAAAAAGTAATGGCACAAGAAAAGTATGTTATTCTCATAAAAATTATAATTATATATATATTTATGATCACGATCACGATCTTCCCGTTGATCATCTATTTCCTAGAGCGGGCACCATTAGTATCTCCATATGTCCTGTCTCATGCCAGTAGAGCCAGGGGCATCGGCTTGCTACAGGAACATAAAGAGCCTCAAACCATTATATTAGGTCATGGGAATGACCTAATATAATTGTTACTGGAATTTGGCATATCATATACAACACGAGAAGCTTTCCAGGCTTGTAGAGCGGGAGGCAAACTCTTTTAAAGACCTCCAAATAAAGCATTTATTGATGAACCGTGCGGCCTCAAGCGGCCACGCGAGCCACGCTGTAATGGGCTGGTCTGTCCATTACATATATTATGAAGCATTATATAAATTATATTTCATATATTATGAAGCATTATATAAATTATATTTCAAAGTTCTCTCATAAAGTAAAACATATTAATAATTAAAGACAATATACAGCTTATGTGGACTTATTATACCTATATACAAGTTTGCGTTGGTGTGGATGACTAGTTAGAAGTTAGCAACATAACTATGTTACAGTTACCAAAGTTTGAGAACATTTCAAGACTGTTTTAATATTCTTTCACATGGAAATTATGTATTGCTATCAAAATATGACTTATAGTGGTTTTCTTATTCAGTATCAATCTGACTGAATTTTTTCTTATAGTAATGTAGCAATTGAAAAACATTTTTTGCTTTTTTGGGGGATCACACCCAGTAACACTCAGGGATTACTCCTGGATTTTCGCTCAGGAATTCCCCACTCCTGGCAATGCTTTGGGAACTACGTGGGATGTTTGGGATCGAACCAGGGTCGGCTGCATGCAAGGCAAATGCTCTACCTGCTGTACTATCGATCTGGCCCCCAATTGAAAATTTTATGAAGAACATTTTCATTCATTCAGTAAATATGTATTCATCACATTTGGGGGAATTATCTGTAAGGGTTAGCACTTGGTAAAAATTTAATTCCTCCCAATGGAAATAAGAGATATTTAACAAATTAAATGCTCTATATACTGTTTACTAGTGAGATGAGATATTTAATGGAGAGGATGAGGAAATTCACATGGGATTCTGGATTTGTCTTATACGTAATTTAGTATTCCTTAAGAAGTGTTGTTTTAATCGAAAACTCAAATTTTTATAGCGATGAGCTGATGTAAGAAAAGAAAAATGTGGAAAATCTCAGGAAAAGAATGTGGTAATAAAATCTCAGGGGTAGAAAATACTGCCTACAATACCACTATTGAAAGAAAATCAGTACTTTGTTTGACTACCTGAAAATTATGGCTGAATTGATGTTGGAATACATTAAACAAGAAGCTGTCAATATTTTAGGACATTATAATCCAGTTTAGTCATTTTCTTTACTATTTTAAAAACAGGCCATAACAATATATCTTGCTCTTATACTTTTTCTGGTTTGTGCATCTCAAATTAGATAGATAAGGCATAAAGAATTCATTGGTTCCCATTACTGAAAAGCATAATATTTCACATGTGATTGTGAAAGGCAGAAAATATAAATGGAAATAGTACAACCATATATAAAAAATGCATTTCTAACACACAAACTGTAGCATTTTTCCGAGTACAACAATCCACTGTTTCCTGGCTGAATATTATAAGCAGTCAGGAACCAACTTGCTCTGCCTACTTGCAGGGACAGATTAATAATCTCTTCAACCATCCCAAGCAGCAATATAGTAACTGCTGTAGAACCACATGTCATGAAGTTTGAATGCATCACTGGAAACTTACCCTAATTTTTGTCCCTGTTTTCAAAGGAAATAAGATATATAAGCCCTAGTCAATTTTACATGATGCCTTCCTCCAGTTAGAGTGCCAGGAGTTCTCCTAAACTGACACCCTCTTATTGAAGGGTATCTCTCATTAACCTATCATTCAGCCCTATAAACTAAGATTTTTGAATTCTTGGTCCTTTGGTCTTCTAAATTCAAGTGATGGAAGAAATGAAAGCTGACTTGCCCTTTGTAACATGTCTGAAATTGGTCTTTGCTATTCTCACTTTGGATGACCGTTAGTTATTTCTAAAACTGGGTTCAGAACACTAAGCAACTATTATGAATTTCTCATTTTAATATTATATTTACATTTTATTGTTTTTGTAAACTCAAATGTCTTTTGATTTTATATGAAATAAAAAGAATTCTATGATCAAGTCAAAACTAATTTCACCCTAGAGATTTAAATTATGGATCAAAAACACTAACATACAATATACAAATATTTAAGGAAATTTAGGGGAATATTACAGTCGTACCTTAAATCATACTGCTACTGCAGAATAATTAAGGTTTCAATAGGTGATTATTTAATAAAGTGTATAACCTAATCCATTTTGTACTACCATATATTTTTTTTTTGCTTTTTTGGGTCACACCCAGCAATGCTCAGGGGTTTCTCCTGGATCTCCACTCAGGAATCACTCCTGGTGGTGGTCGTGGGACCATATAGGATGCCGGAGATCGAGCCTGGGTCATCATGGGCCGGCCGCCTGCAAGGCAAGTGCCCTACCCACTGGGCTATCGCTCCAACCACAGTACTACCATATTTAGGAGGGGAAAATATCTAAGTCCATTTGATTTTAGCTAAATAACATATAAGCTGGCACGTTATATGTTCATCACAGTGTTTTATGTTTGCCTCAAATTCAAGTTCAATTGAGCATCTGGTGTATTACAACAAACCTACTCATATGACAGAAAGGGCAAAGCTATTACAACTGATGTAACAGGCTGTAAGGTCGCAAAGGGAACATTTCAAAAATAAAATATGAGAAAGTAAAAAGTTTTATGTAACATGAAAAGTTTTATAACAGAGAAGTAGATATTCATACCTGAAACCTGAAGGACTAAGTTCAATTGTTGTATGTGAGACGTAAAGAATTTTTATATATTAATACATAATATATAATTTTATATATAATATATAGTACATATAATTCAACTTTAATATACAGTATAAAGTCCACCTGAGTACTTTAATCACTATATATATGTGCACTATACATATGTGCATATATTTTTTATATAAAGTCTTTTCTCTGGATTACTCCTAGATCTGTGTCAGGAACAGCTCATTATAGTACTCTTGTATGACAGGGATTGAACAACTGGTCATCTGTAGTACTGCTATCTGTACTACACCCACAGCCCCTTGAGAATTTAGAACACTATAAAGAAAACCGTTGCAGAAGATGAGTGAAATGATGATGACTTCAACAGAATTATTCCACAAGGACAAAGACAAATGTACCAGGCAAACTGGAGAAGTAATATAAAAATAGATCTTTCATTTATACTTGCTAATTGATAAAAATATATGCAATATTAGAATTTATATGGAATTTTCAAACTGTATTGGGTATATAGATATGTTCACTGTGAAAAGAAAAGTTTATGTTTATAAAGTGGCATTAAAATTGGAAGCAAAGTTTAAAAATTTAACTTAGGAGGGGCCGGAGCGATAGCCCAGCGGGTAGGGCGTTTGCCTTGCATGTGGCCGGCCTGTGCCGCCCAGGTTCGATCCCTGGCATCCCATATGGTCCCCCGAGCACCGCCAGTAGTAATTCCTGAGTGCAGAGCCAGGAGTAACCCCTGAGCATTGCCGGGTGTGACCCAAAAAAGCAAAAAAAAAAAAAAGAAAAAAATATATACATAAAACTTAGGAGCTATAGAAATACTATAATCGATAGGTAGCTTGCCTTGGATGCAGCTAACCCAGGTTTGACCCCTGCCATGCCATCTGTATACAAATGGCAAATACAAATACCTTGTAGAGTAGCAAAATAATAACGATGTTACTAAATTAAATCTAATTAATATTGGCTTATATATGTATTTCTACATTGAGATATAAATATTTTAAACCTATGTAATATTTACCTAAATATACTAAATTCAGGGACTTGCTTTATTTGTCACCAAACAGCATTAATTTTATGCTATATAAATGTATGTGTGTATATGTACCTATATTCATATATATGTGCACATTCATATGCATAAGAAAAAACCCGGAGTTCCAGCTTGTATTTTTGAAAATGCATAAATTGACTGTATAAAGAATATTGAAGAGTCAAATATAGTCACAGCAAATTTGCAAAAGCATGCAAAGATTGAAAGGACTCTGATGGACTTTTAGCTTTGTATTAAAATTAAAGGAGTCCAGAAAATTAGTATTGACACAAGGTGGAAACAGGTCAATAAAACAAAATAGAGTGCTGATGCGGAACTAAGTACATAAGGATACATTACTTAAAACAGGCTTCTTGCAGAACAAAGTTAACATAATTATTTCATTAAAGGCCTCTAGTTCAATGAGAGCTCAATAAAGGATCAATTTTCTTTATGAGAAGTAGAGAAACTTTGGTCTTTGCTTTAGTGCACAATTTGAAATGCTGATCTATGGAGTTGCAATTCAAGCAATTAAAAATAAATTTTATTGAAAATATGTGAAGACATATTGACTAAAGTTTTGAATATAATTGGAAAGAGAGAAAATGCTAATCCTGACATTCTGATTTTTCGAATCAATAAATTCCACTAAAGATAGCCAAAATGTAACTAAATGATAGAAAAATCAAATTATACTGTGAATAAGATGGCAAAAATGTTACAGTATGAGGTGATATTTGCAACAAAAACAAACTTCTAAATTGTTAAGTATAATTTACATATTAGAGAACTCTACATGAAAGAAAGAAAAAAAACTAAAAATGGACAACTAAAAAAAACTAAAAATGGACTTTAGCAATCTCCCTTCAAAAGTGAATATATACCTCTAAATTAAATATCACTATCACTATCTATCTTCCCGTTGATCATCTATTTGCTAGAGCTGGCACCAGTACTATCTCCATATGTCCTGTCTCATGCTAGTAGAACCCAAAGGCATCCACATTTATATTAGGTCATGGGAATGACCTAATATAAATGTTACTGGTATTTGGCATATCAAATACGACACGAGCAGCTTGCTAGGCTTGCTGTGCGGGTGGCATACTCTTGTAGTCACCTCTAAATAAAGCAATTATTGATGAACCACGCAGCCGCTATAGGCCGTGCAAGCCGGGCTGTGATAGTCTAGTCTGCTGGGTGGAGTTGTGACGAGAAAGAAGTCTAGATGTGGAAAGCGGCAGCCCCCATGGAGTCGGGGGGTGTTGTCTGGCTTGTTGTGAGGCTCTGCTGGGGTGGCAGGCAAGGGCTAGAACCCGCCATGCCTCCCGGGCGCCTCATGGGCGACTGGGCACAGGGAGAGCAAGTAGCAGCTCTGCCCCATGTCTGAAAGTCTCTGGTTCAGCATACCTGGGCTGGATTGAAAAAAAACTGCTGCAGGGTGGGTGTCGATGATCCGGGCTGTGATAGTCTTCTAAGTTTATGTAAATACATATGAAAATTAAATATGAACAGCGGGTAGGGTGTTTGCCTTTTACGGCCGGCCCATGCCGGCAGGGGTTCGATCCCCAGCATCCCATATGGTCCCCCGAGCACCTCTAGGAGTGATTCCTGAGTGCAGAGCCAGGAGTAATCCCTGAGCATTGCTGGGTGTGACCCAAAAAGCAAAAAAAAAAAAAAAAGGAATAATATACTTTAAGTTAAAGAGATACTAAAGTAAGAAGGGCAATTTCCTTGCACACTGCTGACCCAGGTTCAATTCCTGGCATCATATATGTTTTCCGATGGTGTCAGATTTGACATCTTAGCATGTGACCAGCAGTAATCCCGGAAATGAAAATCTCCAGGTGTGGCCCAGACCATCTACCTAAGTTTGAAGAGACAATCATTAATTCTTTCTGCCACTGAAAGAGTACTTAGTCATATTGAATTATTGCTAGGATAGAATTTACAAATTTCACAAATTTGTGGGTTTAACTGGCATTTAAATGCATTTTTTCAACGTATTATTAATATATATTTTGCTGATGCTTTTAAAATTTTAAACATAATTTTCCTATGACCTTGTATTTGTCATCTTATTTAAAATTTTAAAATATTCATATAATTTATTTAAAAAAGGACCCTTTAACCAGACACATGGCTGCTTTAGCTCCTACCCAAGGTGTGTGGCCGCAAATTAGCCATGTGCCAGGCTCACATAACACCCAAGTCCTTCCCAGGACCTTGCCCACATATACATTGCAATGACCAGTGTAGCTGCAGAGAACTGGGGGAGCTGCTGTGGCAATGGGGCGTGGGTGTGAGGCTGTGGCCTTGGTTAGGGGCACACATGCTATGACTTCTATGTTTATGTAAATAAATCCCTTTCTGTCTCTCCTTCCACACACACAGAAACATACACACACCTTACATTTTACTGATAAACCATACAAAATAAATCATACATTAAAAAGTTCTAATTTTAATATGAAGCAGTATTTAACTTTCAGAGTCACCAGATAGTTTTAAATATATACCTGTCTGTTTATATATGAATATATAGCATATATTACAATATTTGTATATACATTTACTAAAAGCATTTTTATATTGTCATCTCTAAGATTTATAGTATGTATAGATTTAAATCTTCCGAAATCTATAAAATAAAAACACTACAGATGATAAAATAAGATCAAAGGGAATGGAGAGATAGTAGTTAGGGTGCTTTCTTTGCATGTAACTGGCTGGAATATGATGTGGTACCACATATGATCCTCTAAGTCCCACTAGGAGCAATTTTTGAATGCAGAGTCAAGAGTAAGCCCTTGATCAACATTTAGAAATAATCATACATTTAAAACAAAATAAAGAATTTTATGTAACTGGAGCTAAATTCTGTATTTGGGGTTAAGTGGTATAACAAAACCTAAAGTAGACTAGGAATAGTTAGAGATACATGCTATATATTACCCCACAAATATACATAAGCACATATCTAACATAGTACCATATTAAAATTGAGTTCTTACAAAAATACTCATTTAAAAGAACATGCAATGAGAACCAGAAGAACACAAATTGGACAAAATGAAAATAGATAATGCAAAAATAGTTTTTATTCTAGCATTAGCAAAATTCAAGGAAATATTTTAAAATATTGCATTCTAATAGTAGGGTTCCCAGGTCAACCTTGGTCACAGAGTGTAGGAAGGACCAGCAAAAGAAGAGTGGAGGGGAGGGAAGAAAAGACAGATGGGAAGCAACAGGGCCTGGGCAGGGGCTTCAGGCATAAAGGTGATGTTAGATATGATGAAACCAAAGAGTGAAAGTGTAAACTTAGGAGACCCAAGCTTTAACAACAAAACTCATAAAATTACCTGTCAAGAGAACAGACTGGTGGGTGGTGGAAAGGTGAGAGTTGGAATAGGAGGGAACTTTGATGGAAGTTGAGACTGGAGATGGGATTGGTGCTGGAACATTATATGTAAAACTCAACTATGAATAATTTTGAAAATCATAGTGCTTTAATTTATTAAAACTGCATTGATTAAAATGATTTTAAAGTATAAAAAGAAAGTGTTGCATTCAGTTAGGTCTCACTGCAACTGATTTATATATCAGATAAGTGGAATCCCACTTTATCAACACTCTCTATTCTTTTATTCAGTGTATTAAACTTTTATGAATTACTGATTTATTTAGCAAACAAAGTATTATAGGTTTTGGTAGTAGGCATTAAGGTGAAGAACATTTTTAGCTTCAATTATCATTTGTTCACAGAATACACAATGCACGTGAGAAACAAAACTCATCAAATTATTATAGAATCATTCAAAATAAAAGAATATGTGCATATTTTCTTTTCACTGGGAGTTAGGTTTGCCATACCATCCTGGCCCTTGCACAGAATCACCTCTGGTTGTGATAGGGGTCTAGATCCCATGCTGGAATATCAAAATATATGCAAGTGAAAACTTTTTAAAAACAATCTGTTATATAGAATGAAGGAAAATGCATAAGGATTAAGGAACTATACATATATCTAAGTGATCTAATTAGATGCAAGAATAATCAGTTCAAATGATCTATAATATAACAAGGAAAGTTTGAAAATTAAGCACAGAGATAACAGATTATGGTGCATAATTTTGTAAACATCACATTTAAGGAAGCATGGAAAATAGCAGAGAAGGGAAAAAATTATCCCATTTGTCTCCTCAAATGTTATTAAGAGACTCCAATTCTTTTTAGCACTGTAGACTAGTTGTAACACTATTTTGTTTTTAAGGGTAGAGAAGAAAGAAAGAAAGAAAGAAAGAAAGAAAGAAAGAAAGAAAGAAAGAAAGAAAGAAAGAAAGAAAGAAAGAAAGAAAGAAAGAAAGGAAGAAAGAAAGAAAGGAAGAAAGAAGAAAGAGAGAGAGAGAGGAAGGAAGGAAGGAAGGAAGGAAGGAAGGAAGGAAGGAAGGAAGGAAGGAAGGAAGGAAGGAAGGAAGGAAGGAAGGAAGGAAGGCAGGCAGGCAGGCAGGGAGGGAGGGAGGGAGGGAGGGAGGGAAGGAAGGAAGGAAGGAAGGAAGGAAGGAAGAAAGAAGGAAAAGAAAGGAAGGAAGGAAGGGAGGGAGGGAGGAAGGAAGGAGGAAAGAAAGAGGAAAGAAGGAAGCAAAGAATATAAAGGGTCATTGGTGGTGGGAAATATGCTTTGAAAATGGGATTAGTGTTGGGGCAAGTATGACAGAAACCAAATCATGAACAACGTTTTTAACTGAATGTCATGGTAATTCAATGAAAAAATAAACTTATTAAAAAGTGAAAAAATAGGCCTTATACTACATTCCTCTTAGTTCCTGGTTATATCAGTTATATTTTACACTTGTAAAGTCTACCTCAATGTACTTGTTTCTTAGACTGTGTTACTTGATGTCATGTTTGTTGTTAATATGCTAAAGACATATAGAAGCAAGTGTTTAAAGATTTTTTTTCTACCTCAGATGGAAAAGTTCCTGCTGTACTAATTGGGCACCTCCTTCTTATACTTCCTTGTAAATAAAATACATGTTCCATTTGTGAAGAGGCTCTTCAGTGGGCTAAGGCGACAAACATCAAATCTGAAAATGGCTGACGGAATAGTAATGCAGATAATGATACTGGGTTCTGACAATGGGCATTTGCATACTCTTTAGCATCATTGTATCACTGTATCACTGTCCTGTTGTTCATTGATTTGCTCTAGTGGACACCAGTAACATCTCCATATGTCCTGTCACAAGCAAGTACAGCCCAAACCCTTGCTTGCTCCAGGGACAGGAAGAGCCTCAAACCATTCTTCAGGTCACGGAATTGAGGTACATAATTGTTACTAGTTTTTGGCATATCAAGTAAAACACGGGTAGTTTGCCAGGCTCAGCATGCAGGTAGTATACTCTCAGTAGAAGGCTCTCATCTTGAGCATTTACTGACAAAACTTAAAGGGGAAAGATCAGGTTTTCTCTTGCGTGGAGTTCTGAGGAGCTGTGGAGTCTGGATGTTGAGAAAACTGACTTCATGATGTGTGGGTTGCTCTGGCTTCTTTCTAGGCTTACTGGAATGACAGGTATAAGTTAGAGCCTGCCTACAACTGTATACAGTGTATAAATATGAAAGATTATGATAAGGACTCTTTAGCATAAAGAAGTTTTCCAAATTCACAGACTCAACCACAACCTGTTTGAGTCCAAGCTGTTATCTCCATAACTAGTACTCCTATGAAGAGGACTAACAAAGCAGAGTGGGAAGAATTTCCCACTTGTGGACTGCTTATATTAATTTCAGTGTGATATGTGTTAAAAAAAAGAGTTTTCAGACTTTTCCCAAATTTGCACCTCCTAATGCATAAAGTTTCACTTGAAAAACTGATGCCTAAAAAACAAGGACAACGATCAAGTCTTATAAAATAATTTCATGGCAATTTGCTTTTCATTATACTGATCAATCACTGTATCACTGTCTTCCCGTTCATCATCGATTTGCTCAAGCGGGCACCAGTAACATCTCCATATGTTGTCTTATGCTAGTAGAGCCCAAGGGCATCTGCTTGCTCCAGGAACATAAAGAGACTCAAACCATTCCATCAGGTCATGGGAATGAGGTCTATAATTGTTACTGGTATTTGGCATATCAAATACAACATGGGTAGCTTGCCAGGCTCTGCCGTGCAGGTGGGATATTCTTTTAGTAACCTCTGATCTCCAGCATCTATTGATGAACTGAGCTGCTGCTTAGAGCTGGGCTGTGATCAGTTCTTCTTCTACTGGGTGGAGCTATGACGAGAGGGAGTCGGATGTGGAAAAGGCCGCCCTCATGGAGTGTGGGGTCGTCTGGCTTCTTGAAAGGCTCTGCTGGGGTGGCGGGCCAGGGCTAGAACCCGCCATCCGTCCTGAGCATCTCATGATCGGCTGGGCACAGGGAAAGCTGGTAGCAGCTCTGCCTCATGTCTGTGATTTCTTCTAAAACCACACAATACCGACGTAAAGGCAACCAAAAGTCAAAGACAAGATCTGCTTAGACCCATCGTTCTCAGTCAGCATGCTTAAGAATATTGAGTCCCGTGGCTGGAGAGATAGTACAACAGGTAAAGTTTTGCCTTGCACAGAACTTGATCCTGGCACACCTTGATCCTGACACTGACAGGAATTGTTCCTGAGCACAGAACCAGTAGCAAGTCCTAAGTACAGCATAATGTGGTCACAAACCTAAAATAATAAATGAATGAATAATGGATAAGACTATGAATACTAATCCTTTATTAAAGGGTTTCATCTTTGAATGTGAAAAACAGAAACAACTTTGTCTTCGAGCCTTCTCTAAAATGGCATCACATCATGAATATGTGGCTGCTGATAAAATTTTGCTATTGGTAAAATTTATATAGTAATTTTTGAGTACTTAATTGCAATTTCAGAGCCACTAAATAAAGTTTCTATGATCAGGAAAATAAGTCATATAATACAGGGTTTTGGTTCAATACACAATTTTAAACAAACCACTAGGATCTTTGCAACATGCACACCTGTGTAGCCACAGCTTAAAAATTTTACATTTATGTCAGTTTTTTTCTCTCTTCCTTATTTCCCACACTCTAAACCCTATTTTTCTACCCTATTACCTCACATGCTATTCTCTCCTGTTCTCTTCTCTCCTGATAGTTGCCATTTTCTGTATTGTTAATCTGTAACATTTTACCCAAACTGTCTCCTAAATAGTCTTATTCTTTATCCTAAGTAAACATGATTTATTTCTATTTTTATTGCATAAGTTCCTCTTATAAAAGTATTTCTTCAGCAAAACTTTTTACTTACCTCTTCTTATTGTTTTATTGTAATCTTGACATGAAGTTTTTATCACGTTTCACATAGAAAGCTCATGTATGTCTGAAAGAAAATGCATTTAAAAGTATGCAATTATATTCAGTCATTCATTTTTTAAAGGATCATATTCAAATAGAATAAACCAAATACTAAGATGAATAAAACAAATTCAGTCAAACTAGATGCAGGCTTCTGGCTCAGATGAGCTTAGGGCTTTATGTCTCTCTATAATTGCGATTCAATGTGTATAATTGGATGTCATCCATTTGGGGATACCCAACTGCACTAGCATTCTCAGGCATTGTTATTATCTTCTACCAAAGTAATTTTCCATGCCCATACTATAATTAAACTCAGCATTTCGTGCAAAATTTTGGGAAATTTACATTTCAATCACTTTCAGTTTGAGATGAAGGCTGATGTTCTAAAACAAGTGAATTAACTAGGGTTTTGATAACTATTGAGATTTTTAACTGGCCAAGGACTCTTTGACAAAAATATATAGCTCAATATATGATTGAGATTATTTCAGAATAATCAAACGTATGAATTTAGTTAAATATTTTAATATAAAACAAAGATTTAAAAAATCTATGTGTGACATTGCTTATAGATTTCATAAAACTACTGGCTTCAAAATGGTTCTGTTAAAGTTGCTTTCAATAATAATAGCCACGCCAGAATGTCTTTATCTATCTTGTAAGTTAACTATGAAATTCACGCTG
The DNA here is from genome assembly GCA_021461705.1 of Cryptotis parvus. Lineage (NCBI taxonomy): Eukaryota > Metazoa > Chordata > Mammalia > Eulipotyphla > Soricidae > Cryptotis > Cryptotis parvus. The sequence continues at coordinate 69,315 of JAJIBD010031108.1, read as the reverse complement.
CTTTTGGAAACACTAACAAGTAGCAATAATTGTAAAGGTATCACATACCTAGCATTTGATTTGATACTAGACTTAGTATTTGCAGAATAACTGTTTAAAGACAAAATGCTCCAATTGTGGTGCTTAGTTTTTTCTTATTTTCTCTTTTGAGGAACTTGTTTCTGGTTCTACAGTCAAGACACTCTCCTGGAGTTGCTCAAGATACCATATGAAGGTACCTATGTTGTCTGTGTGTAAGGCAGGTTCTTAATCTCCTGCACAATCTTTCAGGAGTTGTTTCCGTAGTTTTTGTGTTCTTTGTACATTGCATATTGTTGGTGTACACTGTAAGCCCTCAAAAAATCTGGGAGCAGATACTGGGGGTCACTTCTGCCCTGGGGGATTGGTGACTGGCAGACAGAGAAAGACGTGAGAATCCAGCAAAGTTTTGAAAGGCTTTACTCACACTTGTTCTGGTATACATTCCAGCAATAGGAAAACCCCAGACATTAGGTTCCTAGCTGGGCCCTGACCATGTGTCAGTTTAGAACCTAACCAAGAGGGTGCTACCATACGTTGAGGCCCAGCAGGGAAGAGATAAGAGAGAGGAGGCAGAGGGAGAAGATGAAAAGGCACAGAAGAAAGCAGGCTATAGCTTCTATAAATTCAACCCAGATCAGCCGACATCAGCAGAACTCAGTTAGGGTCAGTCCCCCTCAGGTAACTTCTCCCAAGACCTCACCTAGCTTGGAGACAAACAGCATTTAACTCTGGTCTAATTACTTAGAGATCCAACATGGCAGGTAAATATACTGGTTAGATCTATCTAGTCCCACGATGATTGTGGTAGCATGAGAGAAAATATTCATACCAGCTAACATAGAATACATGATAAGATATACTGCCACATAAAATTACAGATTCAAACTGTTTTCTTACCTCTATATCTACAAAGAGGCCTTCTGGAGGTAACTCCAGGCAAGGTGCAGAGGCTCTGGGAAACAGTGGACTGCAACAGCATATAAGTTAACTAGAAAGTTTTCAATATAATAATGTATAGACAATTCATGTAGCTTATTTTTGTAATTGCATTCAATTTTTTACTATCCCAGTGAAATAACCCAATGGGCCTTTCCTTTTCCTACAGCTGTTATAGCTTAAAAATTGTAACTTTTTTTGCAATTTTTCATTATGATCCTTAAGTAATATCAAATATTGGCACCACAACCAGATAAATTAATGAAGCATTAGAACATAATTATTAAATTCTAAAATTTCTATAGAACCATTTAATAAATTAAAGACTCCAGAAGGAGAAAAGTATGACTAAATACCCACAATCAATTCTAGTTCTGTTTACTATACCCAATCTAGGTCAAGATTTCATCTAAAATGCTTCAATCTTCTTGATGTGTAGGTAAGATCTTATGTTTATTAAGAGTTGGCAAGAGAGATACAGGTAAGGCACTTATCATGTATATGCTGACACTTGTCTGAGCCCTATCACTGCCAGAGAACCCTAAGTACAAAATCAGGGGAGACCCCCAAGCTCTACCAGAGTGTGGTATCAGATATCAAAACAATAGTTTTATGCATGAATATTGTCACAACCCGCTCCAACTTAGTTTGCTAGTATAGAGAACTGTACACACAATGTTAATCACTAAATGAAACATGAAACTTTATATGTTATTTGGTAATTGACTGCTCCCCATTTGACAAATTACACAGATCATTTTCTAAGAGCATCTGTTTTAAACCAGATGGTGAAGGTTAGCATAGCTATTTCTCTCCATGTGCAGATGCAAATGTGGAAGGAATGAGAGCGAATTACCAGATGTGACCCCTAAATAAAGTAAAATAGACAAATCAGTAATTTTATTTTATTGCATTCATATCTGTGTATCCATCACATTGCAGTCCACAGTGAAGGGACAAAGTCAGTTTGTTGGTTGTTGCTGTGTGTAATGATGTGACACTAAATACATTAAATATATGGTCTGTAAATTATCATTACGGCAGTACTTTTTAAATACTTCTTATTGTATTTTTAATTTTTATTACAAATTTAGATAGGTGATAATATCTCCTATCTAAATTTGTGAATGATTATTATCATTCACAATTATTACACACATTACTTTCATTTTTAGAATTGCCAAAATGCAAGAGTTGTTCAAAATAGATAAGGTTTCCTGTATTATAACTCTCATTGATTTGAAAAAACTGAACCTCAACAATAGTAAAAGTAGGGAGGAATGAAATATTTTGTAAAAATGAAATAAAACCTTGGTGAGAAAGTCTTAGTCAGACCTCATTTTTCTTCTATTTTCTTCTCATAATTTATCTTAATTGGTAAAATATTATGTACATACCAAGAATACTAATTATTTATGCATTGATCTTCTATTATCAAATATCCCACTTTCTGTACTATCATAACTCCAAAGCAATATAACTAAATGCCTGGTGGATGGGGGGGGGGGTAACATTACAAATTATCTTACTATATAGTTTCACACATGCTTATAAGCCATGTAACACAAATCTTAAATAAGAATAGTATGATTCTATATACAGATATTAAAACACAGTTTATGATATTTTAATGTTATTAGTTTAGAGTTAATCATAGTGAATTTAATAACTTATCTAAAAATTTTACTTGTACCACCTTGAGAATATATATTTTCTTTCCAGTGGTTAATTTCATTTATGTGTACTTGATTATTATGTTAATAACTCTTTACAAAGTTTTAGTAACTATTAAGTCTTGGACCAGGTTCTCAGGAATAGTAATCATAAATCAATGAGATATTTTAAGGAATATTAGTTAAACTATCCTGATATTTTCCTACAAAAGGAACACAGTCATTCTAGAGACCATGTTTATTGAAAATACAAGCCAGTAATTTTTTTTCATTAATAGAATTGGAGATAACTAGTGCTAAATTGGAACCTGTGGCTTCATCTTGTTGTGCTTCATTCATTGCGTCTCTATTTACTTCACAGCCTTTCCTTAGAGAAGCAGCAGCACAATAATAATGCTTCTGTTAAATAAGTTGCCATCCCATTTCAGTTCTACTTTGTAGAAATTTTACCCTGGAGACTGTAATGTTTTGGGTAGTCTCAAAATCGTTTCAGATTTACATATAACAATTGGATTTACACTTAAAGTATGAAATTAAGTTTGAACTTAAGCCTGAAAAAGGAAACTCTACTCCCATTGAATGCTGTTGAATTCATTTTTGTTTCCTTCTTAAAATTTTGATTTCTGAATTCATTACAAAATGGTAAAACATAATATTGATGTATTTGAAGGGTTTATAAATGAGTCCAAGCTAGTGAAAGAATAAAAGCTATTTTTAGTATATTAATGTCCTGATCATTATCTCAAATACCTCATCTATGAGTAATTAAATGTCTCTTGCATTGTTCCCTTTATATTGATAGCATCATTCTGCTTGTATTGATTATCAATACTTTTACTTATTTGATTAATCTCTGTAGAGTAATGAGTGAAATTTTGCTACTGATTTTTTTATTTCCTAAAATGGTATTACTTTATATTTGGTTTATAGTTTCAATGAGGCTAGCTGTTGTGATAATACACTAACAAAAACATTGTTTATATATTATAATATATGGAAATTTGTTGTCCAGTGATAGTTTGACTGAATTTGTTCGTAAAGCTGGTAATAATATGAGTAAAATACAAAATTGTTGGGTTCTGAGCTGCCAGCCTTAGGATCCAACATTTTCCTGTCATAACAACTCAGAATAATTCATAATCAGTTGTCTTAAGATATAGTTTAAGGAAATAGAGCACCTTAATAGCTGATATGGATATTATATTTTTTATTTCTTTTTGGCAAGTCTTATAGTTATAGAAATCATTTGAAAAGTATGGATTATAAGTAGGAAATTTATTTATAGAACATTAAAAATCTATTAAAAATATAGATATTGAAAATTTCCAGGAGGATCTCAGAAAAGACTTAGTTGTATCAAATTTTCCAGTAAAGGCTTCTGAAAAATCGGAGTAGATTTATCAGTCTTTTAAAGAGTCACTTTGTATTTTCACTCCAACCTTCATTACTACACCGCACTGATATTACCTCTTAGGCAAATTTCGATTGTTCATATTTCAGTCTGTATTTTTTCCCAGTTTATTTTAAAATGTGGGTATTTCAGAAAGCCACACATAGAAAACCGAGGGCTTTCATAAATGAAAGATATTTCTCATTATGAACTATGTTTTATAAATGATATGTGCTGAATTGGACATATAAATATTAATTAAGCATTGATATAACATAAAATAGTTAATGTATTATAAATAATTAAATAACAATGCTAATAAACAACTACTATTTGCAACAACAGATATATTCCAAAAGTATCATTTGTGAAGCATGTTTTTAAAATGATGCATAAAATGTTACTTTGTTTATAAAGTATTAAGAAACAATCACCATGCTACTGTGTCAAGTAGGAATATTTGACCATGTATCAAAACTATTTTAGGAATCAAAATTGCAGTTGGTTTATTTACAGCTACACTTGGTTACATTTCTGAATAATTTATTGTATATGATAGTTCACATATTTTATAAGGAAATTCAGATAAAAATGCTCCAGATATAGGAAGACATGCATTTTCTGATATAAGTAGTGAGGAACAATATTTTCACTACAGAATGGCAACTAGGATTTTATGTGAACGTTGCATGTGGTAAATGAGGGACAAAATAGTTTGAAGTAGGTTGTGACAAGAAATGAAGTGAGCCATAGGTGCCTTGTGAAGCTTTTTTAAAGCTTGATATGAGCAATTTAGAGACCACGGATGCTTTTAAATTGAATGGAGAGAGACACTCAGATCAAATCTATATTTTTATTCACACTGACTTCAAGATAGTCTGAGGAATGAAAGCCATTAGACCCCAGGCAGCAAAACCTTTGAATGCTCTCACAAACCTGTGTGCTGACCAAGGCAGTGTTGCCAAAGATGGAAGTATTTACACACAGTCTGGAGGGAGTAGTGAATACCTGAACACAGAGGGCAGAGTTCAGTCCGTTCTGGCATCACTGGTTCCAATTTGGGTTTGAGGATCTTAAATATTTGTTCCAGTGACCACAGGCAAGGTCAAACGGGAACATGAAGTGCTTCTAGAAACATATTTTTTGCAGCTCATGAAAGTAACTTCCAGTTATCATCTGTAAACAAGCAATAGTCCCAAATCTCAGGCACTTTTTATGTTATATTCTTCATGAAGTCAATTCTCCCTGTCCACTTTAACCTTTTTATTCTTTAATTTTACATCGTAGAAATTTTTGATTTATTCACCTAATGTGATATATACCTATAATTATCATTTATTATTTTTCTGTGTCTAATATAGAATTATAAAGGACAGTAATCTGTCCTTGGTCACCCATGCACACCTAACATTCTATGATAGGCAATCAAAGGTTTTATGAATACTAAAGTAAAATGTTATTCTGCTTTTTCCTCTCATAAGTTACAAAAACATGATAATGCAAGGTAGGTTTGAGAATAAATTCTCAAGTGAAAAATAAGCCTGGAGTGTTCTGCAATATAATTCACAGCTTCCTGAGTAATGATTCTAGTGGAGGCGGAAACCGTGTCTACAACATCAGGTGTGCATCATCTAATATAACTGTCATACAGCTCTTGGGTAATAATTTCCAGCTACACTTGCCACACAAAGAATCGGTAGCGACAGTGTATAAGTTTTGACTGAATTTCTAAGCATGAAATAAATGTGATTTAAGCATATTGTAATCCTGAGACCCTTTAATTCACTTACTTAATTGTACTCCTTTTATTAAAATGCTTTGTAAATACATCCTCGTGAAGAGCTGTACTATTTTATCATAAGAACCCATGGAAATCTGATTTGTGTTACATGTCTAGCTCTGCATTCTGTTCTTGAATATCTTTAGGAAGAACCATTGTGTTAAAAATAAAAGGGCAGCTTAAAAAAGTTCTAGATCTCAACATCAGACATGAATCTATAAGGTACATCGAAGAAAACATAGGACAAACGCTCTACGACATCGAAACGAAAAGTATCTTTAAAGGCGACACACCACTGACCAAGCAAATGGAAGCAAAGATAAACACATGGGATTATATAAAACTAAAAAGCTTCTGCACCTCAAAAGAAACGGTGACCAAGATACAAAGACAATCCACAGAGTGGGAAAGGATATTTACCCAATACCCATCTGACAAGGGGTTAATATCCAGGATATATCAGGCACTGGTTGCACTCCACAAGAAAAAAACAGCCAACCCCATCAAAAAATGGGGAGAAGAAATGAACAGAAGCTTCCAAAAAAGAAGAAATTCGAATGGCCAAAAGGCATATGAAAAGTGTTCTTCATCTTTAATCATCAGGGAGATGCAATTCAAAGCAACAATGAGGTACCATCTCACACCACAGAGACTGGCACACATCCAAAACAGCAAGAACAACCGGTTCTGGCGTGGATGTGGGGAAAAAGGGACTCTCATCCACTGTTGGTGGGAGTGCCGACTGGTCCAGCCCTTTTGGGAAAACAATATGGGCATTCCTCAGAAAACTAGATATTGAGCTCCCATTTGATCCAGCAATAGCACTCCTGGGAATATACCTGAGAGACAGAAAAACACATAGCAGAAACACTATCTGTACTTCTTTATTCATCTCTGCGCTATTCACTATAGCTAGAATCTGGAAACAACCTAAATGCCCGAGAACAGAGGACTGGCTAAAGAAACTGTGGTTCATCTACACTATGGAATACTATGTGGCTGTCAGAAAAGATGAAATTATGAAATTTACCTGCAAATGGATGGATATGGAGACTATCATGCTGAGTGAAATTAGTCAGAAGGAAAAGGACAGATATAGAATGACTGCATTCATTAATACGACATAAATAGGTACCAGTGTTTTACTAAATGCGGGAAATGGTAATGGCAGATTAAAACTCACCATTGCATATACACAAAGAGACTTAAGTGATAAACTCTAAATATCTGCAGGGCTAGCCACAATGTGTAAAATAAGAGGGAGAGAGATGCAGAGACAGTGAGAGAGACAGAGAGAGAAAGAGAGGAAACTGGGGTACCTGCTATTAAGGCAGCATGGGGGTGGTCGGGAGGGGTGGGGTACATTGCTGGTGGAAATGGGGCACTGGTGGAGGGATGGGTGCTGGAATACTGTATTACCAAGAACCAATTATGAACACCTTTGTAATTGTATGTTTCACGGTGGTATAATAAAATTTTTTTTAAAAAAGTCCTCACTACAGAAAATTATACAGTGATGAAAGATTTATTTTTATATTTTTGAATGAAATATGACAGTTCTGTCTCATAATGGTAGACGGATTTCGGTATGGGCAATGCCGGGAGTACCAAAAGGCTGAGCTGATGCCCGGGAGTGGGCGGGGGGACGGAACGGTGTCTGGCAAACTCATTCTAGTACTTTGACTTCAAACTTCCTGGGGGAACAAATGGGTGTAAAAATTTCCTGAAGCTTTGGTGACACCTCCCAGCAATCAGTCCTTCTCTCATGGATATCAAGTTGTTGTCAGCTCCCTTCATGGCCCTCTGCCTAATGTTTCACTGTCCCGGTGCATCTGGTTCCTGGAACTGACATGGAGTTCTAGGCAGTTTGGGCCGAGAAGAGAAAGGAGGTGGTCAGGATGCATAACTGTGAGAAAAGAACAGCTCATGAGACAAAGATGAAAATAAATCAGAGAAGAGAAGCAGAGGAGGGAAGGAAGAAGAGGTGGTCTGGAGTTACAAATTGAGAATGGACACATTGGTCCTGTCAAGGTGAGATATCTGTGTGTATAGATATACATAGATGGATATGTATATGTCCATATCCATATATGTGTATATATATATGAGGATACATATATATGTGTATATACATATATGTATCACATATTTGTATGTATGTGGACCACAACAGTCAGCACTATATGAGACCATATAAAGCAATCATTAAATTTAAATATATGTCTTTTTAGAAGGGCAGCTTGCATGGGGGGTAACTAGGAACATTGTTGGAGGGATACTAATACTGATAATGTACTTAGAGTTGGAACATTGTATTACTGAAACACTGCATACTTGAACTCAATTATTAAAAACATTGTAAATCATAGGGCTTTGATAAAAAATGGAAATTTAACCAGACACTACTTAAGCTTAGATTTGTAGAAGTAAAATGAAAATAGCCAACATAGTCTTGAGTTAAATTCATTTCCAAGCAGATAAGGTTTAAGATACTATATTTTGTTATGGATCATAACAAATGACAAGTTTTGCTACAGGGTACTTTGAAAGTCATTTCACATACCCACCATTGTGATTAAGATTTTAAGTTACTTTCTAAAAGCTATCAAAACCAAACAGATTACATTTTGTTTAGACTAAAGCATTTCAATCCTGCTAATCCAGAAAGTAAGTAAAAGCTGCATAGGTAAATATAGTGTCATAGTATCGAAGATTTGTTCCCAGTGGAGGAAGAATTGATAATGAGGAGTTTTTCTGTTGAATCATTTTCAGTTAATGTCATTCTTCCACTATCTAGTCTTAATCTTGGTCACACTCTGCCAGGAATTTCATTAATATATATTTTCAAACACAAAATGTTCAGTCAGAAGTGTGAGGTCTGACATGAAAATGAAATTTGGTGATATCCTTATGCTATCTTTTAGAAATGATAGTCCTTTGTTGATCTCTACTTTAATTTTTGAATTTTAAACATATTCATGTTCTCTTGGCAGGACATTAATGGGAAAGGAAAATAACTTATCACATTTTCTCTGTTATCATTGGGCAGCAAAATGTGGCATGAAAACTTTGAAAGATAATATTGAACTCTTGTATATTAAAGAAAATACTCACATTTAAGAACATTTTTGGCTATCATTGAAATAATATCTTTAGTTTCCTTTATTGAATAAAAGGGGGTTTATAATTATTCATGAGAATGACTCTCAAGGTTAAAGTTACAATCGAAAGTGGCAGAATGTATAACATTGTGAATTAAATTGGGTCATCCAAAGTGATACCCTGAATTTCTAATTCTGGTACCCGTGAATATTACATTATTTTGAAACATTGTCTTGGAAAGTTTAGTTAAGTCACGATAGTATCTTAAAATTTGGCAGGTCTTCATCCAGTGACTGGTGTCCTTATAAAGAAAATAATTTGGGGACAGAAAGATAGCACAGGGGATAAGGCGCTGACTTGACGCCAGAGTTCTGTTTGACCCCAGACATAATACATGCCTCTCCAAGGACAGCTCAGGATCGTCCTTTAGCACAGAGCTAGTAGTGAGCTTTGAAAACAGTTGGTGTGGATGAAGCACCAAATTAAAAAAAATATAAAGACACTGAGTTCTAAAAGGACTCACAAGAGATGGTCATACTATGGAATAGAAATGACAGGTACTTTTGTATAAACCAAGGAATGCAACGATTCCCTGTATCTCCCATAAGTTCAAGGACACAAGGAGAGGCTAACCCTTGACCTTTGGCAATAAGAAGACATCACTGTCACCATGATTCCAGACATAAATTATCTAGAAGTATGAGCTAATAAATTTCTGTTTTGCAAATTACCCAGCATATGGAAAATGGTTCTGGCAATTCTAGAATATTATACATTGACTGTTCATTAAATCTATGTCCTTATATTATTGGACATGAAGTTGAACTAAATTATTCAGATTGTCTTGGCTTCAGCACATGACTGAATTATAGCCAATGGGACATGATAGAAATTATAAATTTCACTAGCTGACCAGGAAATTTATTATAGCCATTTTAATGTGTGTTTTTCTCTTTTGTCTGAAAGAACTGCAGTTAAATCTTATGAGACACTTATTAAAGATGGCAGATTATTATCAACCAAGGTCTGACAGAGTTTCTATGTACCATAACCTCTAACCTGCAGAACAAAATGATTGTATTCACCTAAGATCAAGAAATGACATTCAATTATGGCTTCCCATGGTTAGTAATACAGTAGAGATTTAACAGATTTAAGTTTGATTGTAGAGACATAGATAATGTTAATGCAAAGTGAAATATTTTCATCAGTATTATGAAATGATACAAAGTTGGATACACATTTTAAAATAATAAAATATTGAAAAATTATACTCAGATAGAAAATTTTACTTGTATACTAATTGTTCTTTAAAGTTAAAATCTTCAGTAGATTATTTCTTATAATTTGCACTGGGACTGGCTATCAAGTGCCATATCTTGCATGTGTGATATGAATGGAGTAATAATACCTTACCTAAGAAATCTCGTTTTAAAATTTATGAGAGATAATTCAACATAAAATAGACAACAATATTTTTTTTCATTTTAAGGAAATTAGCATTAGAAAAATATATTTTAGAACAGCAATCAAAGAAATCTGTAGCTATTAAACATATAGAACTGTTAATTCCTACTTCAAAATAACGAGCCCAAGAGACAGTTCAACAAGTAAGGAACTTGCTTTGCACAATGGTACAATCTTCAGCACCACATATTTTTACCGAACCACACCAGGAGTGAGTCGCTGAGCACAGAGCAAAGACCAAGTACTGAGCATGACCCAAACCAAAACCAAAATAGTTATAATAACAGCAAGATAAAAAACAAACGTAAATATCGTTAGAACTAGATTAATTCAGACTTGCTCAAATATTGGGAAAAGATTTAAAAGATGGGTCCAGAGCGATAGCCCAGTGAGTAGGGCATTTGCCTTGCACGCGGCCAGCCCATGTCAGCAGGGGTTCGATGCTCCGCATCCCATATGGTCCCCGGAGCACCTCCCGGAGTGATTCCTGAGTGCAGAGCCAGGAGTAACCTATGAGCATCGCCGGGTGTGACCCCAAAAAAAAAAAAAATAATGATAAATCACCACAGTATTTAAAATTAAAGCAACATAGGGGTGAATTTTTACAGCAAAGAAATAAATCTCAGGAGAAAGAAACAAGTAAGAGCATTTCACGGGGCACAATGATGCTGCTGCATTCTGATTGGCGACCCTGAATGAGAAAGAAAGCCCTGGCAGGGTGAGGTGCAGTGGCCCTTTCTGTGTCGTTCTTATAGAAAGTGCGGCAGTATTCTAAGTCTCTCTTCTAAACACAGAGCCAGTGCCAAAGCATAGTCACCTTATTAATTCAGAAGATGGAACGGAATTGAAATTAATCATGGAAATGAGCTAAGAAATGCACAATTAAAGGAGGAGAGTAATGGAGAGAGGGGAGATGGTATCTTTTAAAGAGTGCACAAAATCAAACTGGTAAGCTAAAAGCAAAACAAAATGATACTGGGCTGAATATGTCAAATATCAGTGGACTAATTTCTTGAATTAAAAGTTGAACTAGTTTTACTGAATTAATGCCGTGTACTGTGCTGTACCTGTGCTTAAATGTAAGTACTAATCACAAATGGAGATAAAAAGAAACACAAGGTTAGCACTTCTAAGAAGAAAATTCTTTGACTGTAATAGTGTCAGGCATTAGTGTGATAATTACTTGTGGCATATTATACATTACATGATGTGTGAACCTATTAACCATAATATACCTGTTTACATCAAACTGTATAGGTCATGTATTCATCTTTATTCATATTGGAAAATTGACAGGCCCTTGGAAGTTGTCCTCAGACAGAAACAACTTTCAAGTCACCCAGAAATACTCATTCTTATTTAATGTTGGGAATCAGTACTTAAAAATAAGCATGATCAGGACCAAAGAGATAACACAGGGGTTAAAGGGCCTTGCATGTAGACAACTATAGATCAGAAGAGACCAAGAAGAGAAGAGCCTGTTGTGTCCACCCTTCAATACAAGAAAAGCATTATTAAAAATTTTAGAGCATCAATTAGTTTTTATGTTTCATTTTTAATGTAAATAAATTATACCATATACATGATAAAGTTAAAGTTATTCAAAATATATATTTATGTTTGACTTGCTCTATAGTTTTCAATTGATATTTACTAAACTTATTCTGATCTGAGTACTATATTATTCAATACAGATAAAATTATTTTGACATTCCTATTCAAAAAATAGATATTCATGTTAAAAATAAAATTCATTTTGAAAATAAAAAACATGATTTAAAAAGACAACAGCATATATTGTAGCTAATATGTTCCAATCAATAAATAATATGGAGTTAATAGGATTCCCAAAATAAATTTAAAAGGCACTAAATATAATAAATAAATGCCTTAATTATGCATAAATACTATAGAAATGTTACATCACATATGTAAGAAGATAGTCTTTGAAATGATTACTCACCCTTTACAAATAACTCTCTAAACCACTGATATTAAAGTATAAAATGCCATTCCTCATGAGATAAAATGAAATATCTGAAAGAAATACCTAATTCTAGATGTAGAAAAAGAGTTATTGAATATTATGCTAAAATATCTTGTTATAATCAGATCCATTCTATGCTAATAAGGTATATCATGTATTATTTCATAGAAACCTGAATATAACTATATTTAGAATATAGATATAGTTCATGTTTGAAATTCATTGAGATGTATATATATATATGTGTGTGTATTTATATATCTATTAATTAACAGAGCTACAAATATATCAAATATCTAAACAAATATAGCTCTATCAGCTATTCATCTGGCATCTAGGGGCACATTAAGGGGAAACAATAGTTAATATTAAAGTGCTTTTATTAGTTTCTTGCATCACATTATTAATAGTCTCATTTGAACATACTCTATATATTTAATTTCACAAAGTTTCATTGGATTGTATATTTGTACTGTATCACTGTCATTGTATCACTGTCTTCCCATTCATCATTGATTTGCTCGAGCGGGTGCCCGCTTGAGCAAATATTTGTACTAATAATTTAAAATATATTTAAGATGAAATATTCACTGTTATTAATTATAATAAATTAACACATAATTTTTAAGAAGATGGGAGCATAACCTTTCCCAACTTCAAACTGTACTACAAAGCAGTAGTAACTAAAACTGCATGGTATTGGAATAAAAACAAACCTATGGACTTATGGAATAGAGTTGCATATCCTGACACCCATCTTCAATCTCATGATCTTTTAGTCTTTGATAAAGGAGTAAAACTATGAAATGGAGCAAGGAAAGCCTCTTCATCAAGTGGTGCTGGAAAAATTGGGCAGTTGCATGAAAAACAAAATTAATTTGGACCTCTGTCTATCAACATGCACAAAAATCAGATCAAAATGGATTAAAGATCTCAATATCAGACTTGAATCCATAAAGTACATCGAAGAAAATATATGAAAAACCCTCCACAACATTGAAGCTAAAGGCATCTTCAAAGATGAAACACCACTAACAAAGCAACTAGAATAAAGATAAAGATATGGGACTACATGAAACTAAAAAGCTTCTTCACCTCAAAAGAAACAGTGACTAAGATACAAAGACAGCCCACAGAATGGAAATAATACTAACCCAATGCTCATCTGATAGGGGGTTAATATCTAAGATATTTGAGGCACTGGTAGAACTTTACAAGAAGAAAACAGCTAACCCCATCAAAAAACAACAGAGGGGGTGCGGCTGGCTGGGCGGGCACATGGGGTAGTGGTAGAGCCCCGGGTCTCAGCAGAAGGTGGAACTACAACCCCCAGAAGTCCAAGCGGAAGCGGAAGTAAACGGTCATTTTGAACTCTCACACCGGCCTGACTCCACCTCAGGTAGCCTCCCTGGGGTGTGCAGCTGGCCAGGCTGGTGGCCGCTAATGCGGCTGCTTATTAATACAAAAACTAGGAAATTCAACACCAAGGGAAGGTAATACCCTCAAGAAAAAAAGAAGCAGAGGAATCTATCCCTGAACACCACAACACCATGGGGGAAAAATGCAGATCCCTAGCTAGAAGAACAGATGAAGGAATCAACCCTGAAGACTCAAAAAAGAATACAGATGTGCATGATCTCTCTGACAATGAAATTAGAGAAGAAATTGGTAGGATGTTTAAGGAGCTCAATGAAAAAATTGAGCAGATGTCCAATAAAATACAGGAGAACATAAACGAAGAAGTTGAAAGGGCAGTCAATAAACTACGGGAGGAAATGAGAGCAGAAATGAGAACCATGCAAATAGAAATATCATCGATTAAAAACTCAGTAGACGAAATGAAAAACACAATTGGGGCTCTCAACAGTAGGATGACAGCAGCGGAAGAGAGAATCAGTGAGACTGAAGATGAGCTGCAGAAAGCACTCAGAGACCTACATAAGATGGAAAAAAGACCAGAAAATGGATCAGCAACGGAACAGAGAACAAGGGGATGAAGCCAGGCGGAACAACATAAGAATCATCGGAGTCCCAGAGGGACAGGAAAGTAACCCCAAGGAAATTAAAACAGTTAAAAACATCCTGGCTGAAAAGTTCCCTGAGTTAAAGGACGAAGGCATCCAGATCCAAGAAGCCAGATGCGTACCAGCAAGAAGAGAACCCAATAGAAAGACCCCAAGACACATCCTAGTCAAAGTAATGGATGCCATAGACAGAGACATAATTCTTCAGGCAGCAAGATCAAAGAAGGAAATTGTATACAAAGGAGCATCCATTTGACTTTCAGCAGACTTCTCAGAAGACACCCTCCAAGCCCAGAAGGCAGTGGTGGGATATAGTAAAAAAAACTTAATGAAATGAATGCCTCAGCAAGAATTCTTTATCCAGCTAAACTCTCGCTCAGATTTGGAGGACAGATATACAGCTTCTTGGATAAACAACAGCTTAGGAACTTTGTAAAATCAAAACCAACCTTAAAAGAAGGACTGAAAGATTTACTATAAGACGAGACATAACCCAAAAGAACAACCAACCTATACAGAAAGATGGCACAAACTCCCATGACAATAGTCTCTCTCAATGTCAATGGTCTAAATGCAACAGTTAAGAGACACAGAGTGGCAAAATGGATCAAAAAATTGAATCCGACATTCTGCTGCCTTCAAGAAACACACCTGAACAATCAGAGCAAAGACAGGCTCAAAATAAAAGGCTGGAAAATACTCCTTCACTCAAAAAACCCATCCAAAAGGGCTGGGGTAGCCATACTGGTATCTGACAACATAGACTTCAGGCAGAAGAAGGTCAGAAGGGACAGTGGAGGTCACTTCCTAATAGTCAAGTGATGCATATATCAGGAAGAAATCACGCTATTAAACATATATGTACCCAACGAGGGGCCAGCAAAATACCTAGAACAACTACTAATAGACTTCGAAGAAGACATTGACAGCAACACAATTGTATTTGGAGACTTCAACACTGCTCTATCAACTCTGGATAGATCAACAAGATTGAAGCTTACCAAGGAAATACTGGCCCTAAAAAGAAGAGATGGAGGAAAGAGGGCTGGTAGACATATACAGGGCATTTCATCCCCAAAAAGCTGAATACACTTTCTTCTCCAGTGCACATGGAACATACTCCAAAATAGATCACATGCTGAGCCATAAATCAAACCTCCATAAAATTAAGAAAATAGAAATTGTGCCAACTATTTTTTCAGACCATGATGCACTGAAAATAGAAGTTAATTGTACACAAAAACAGAGACCAATACCAAGTACCTGGAATATAAACAGCTCACTTCTGAACAACCAGCAAGTCATAAAATAAATCAAAGGGGAAATCCAAAGATTCCTGGAAACAAATGAGACTGAAGACACGAATTACCAGAACTTGTGGGATACAGCAAAAGCAGTGTTAAGAGGCAAGTTCATAGCTCTTCAATCATTTATCCGAAAAGAAGAAAAGGCCATGATAAACAGTCTGACTTCACAACTTAAGATCTTAGAGAGTGATCAACCAAAAGGAGCCCAACCCAAGCAGAAAGAAAGAAATAATAAAACTTAGAGCAGAAATCAATGAGATGGAATGTCAAAAAACAATCCAGAAGATCAACGAAACCAAAAGCTGGTTCTTTGAAAAAAATAAACAAGATTGACAAACCACTTGCAAGACTTGTAAGAAAAGGAAAAGAGAGAACCCAAATAAATAGAATCAGAAATGAAAACGGGGACATCACAACAGAAACCACAGTAATTCAAAAGATCATCAGAGATTACTATGAGAGACTGTATGCCATGAAACAAGAGAAACTAGAAGAAATGGACAAATTCCTGAATTCCTATAGCTTCCCAAGTCTGCAACAAGAAGATTTGGAATACCTCAACAAACCTATCTCCATCTAGGAAATAGAATCGGTAATCAAAAGTCTCCCCAAACACAAAAGCCCAGGTCCAGATGGATTCACCAGTGAATTCTACAAAACCTTTAAAGAGGACCTACTCCCAATTATTATTAAGCTCTTCCAGGAAATTGAAGAAACAGGAAAAACTCCCAAGTAGCCTTTACTAGGCACATATCACCCTGATACCCAAAGCAGACAAAGATGCCACAAAAAAGGAAAACTACAGACCAATCTCCCTAATGAAAACAGATGCTAAGATCTTCAACAAAATACTAGCAAATAGAATCCAAAGAGTCATCAAAAAGATTATACACCATGACCAAGTGGGATTCACCCGGGAATGCAAGGATGGTTCAACATCCGCAAGTCAATCAACATAGTACATCAGATCAACAAAAAGAAAAATAAAAACCATATAATCATATGAATAGATGCAGAGAAGGCATTTGACAAGATTCAACAACCGTTCATGATAAAAGCTCTCCGAAAAATGGGGATTGAAGGAACCTTCCTCCATATAATCCAGTCCATCTACTACAAGCCCACAGCGAGCATCATTCTCAATGGGGAAAACTGAAAGCCTTCCCCTTAAGATCAGGGACAAGACAAGGCTGTTATACCAATATCCACGGTCAGGCAAAACATGAACCAGGAGGTCTTGTCAAATGTGGAATCTACCACAAAGTGTGGGAGTCAGAGTTTAGATAAGACAGAGAAGGGAACAGTGTACTAATAATTATTGCAAGTGATAGTAACGTGAATACAGGCAAAAAGATACACATGATAACCTCTAAATATTTGTATTGCAATCGATAGTGTATAAGGAAGAAAGAGATAGAGAGAGAGAGAGAGAGAGAAAGACAAGCAGAGAAAAGAGATAAAGACCTTGCCATAGAGGCAGGCTAGGGGAGGAGGGAGCGAATCAGGACATTGGTGGTGGGAAACAGCACTAGTGGGGGAATGGGTGCTGGAACACTGGCCAAAACCCAAACAAGACCATCTTTGTAATTGTATATCTCACAGTGGTATAGTAAAATATTTTTTAAAAAACAATAAAATAAATATCTAAATGATAAAAAATTAATATATTTTATACTAATAGATTGAACACAGTCAACTATTTTTTCTGCCTAACCTTTATAAACTGTATTTAATAACTTATGATGGCAAATAATAAAATAAAAAATCCATGTACAACAGAATATTAGATAATTAATAAAATGAATTTTAGAACTTAAATTCTATGACCGTAGACAGATTGACTAGGTACAAATAAAACATGTTAATAAAACATTTATTAATATATATTAAAGTACCATTATTATAATGATAATATAATACCATTGGTGCTTAACATTATGGATAGAGGAAATACAGTATTTGCCCCTACAGTACCCTATACAATTTATATTCAAAATAATATTTCTAAGGATAATAAACGGTAAGGTTAATTCAATATCTGAATGTAAGCTCCAATTTATATGAAATGAAGGAAAAGAACATGCAAATTGAACCAATATATGGAATTATGAAGCTCAGAATGTGGAAACTGCATATGATTGAACAGTCCTAAATTTATTTAGAATATTTTTATAATGAAAATAATCTCATTGGCTGAGTAGTATATTTTGTATCAAAGATACTGCATTCTGTTTAAAGTTAACACAAATTGCTAATACAGATTTCAGTTTTAAAAATGAAATAATAGAGTCTTGCCATTCACTAAGAATCATTTAAATATTATTTAGTCTTGTAATTAGTATATCAAAGTAAAAGAGGATTATATCCATATAAAATAATAATCAATAAACAGAAATAAAATGGTTTCCCTGAAAACTCAGAGGGCTATAGTTTGCTATTGGATCTTTATACATATGACCAAAGTAATGCTTGAAGATTCAAATTTTGATCAATTAAATTAGAGAAAGTCACTTAGTGTTAAATTTCAGTCTGATGTCAGCATGTGGTTGATCTGCTGAATTAAACCAAATTTTCCACCCAAACAGGTTAATTAGTGCTCATTAGCAAACTCATTCATTTTGCTGTTGTCTGCCTGGCTGTATGGCTCTTCTGAATATTAGACAGATGTTATCTTCCAGCTGCAGGAAACTCCCTACAGAAGACTATTTTCTCATTCCATTTTCTAAAGTGCTTCGTTCCTAGTAAATGTATCTCCTGCCACCTTTGGGATGGTTCCCTGACTACATTTTTTTAAGTAATAATACTAACTCATGTAAAGGTGGATTAATTTGCAATCTATAAAATACTTTATTTTGCTATTGTTTTCTCTTTGTATTCCCAACTACCTGCTTTAAAGCTGCAACATTATATCCTGCTGTTAAGGTTAAGAGCCAACATTACCTTCACCCAAATTCATATTCTCAGAACAGGAGGGTTATAGTTGCAACTCAAAATCTGCGAAGTTCATGTGCACATATGTCTTTAAACTGTATTTTCCCAAATACAGTTCTGTATTATTTACATCTACTAAATTTTACTAAGCTCTGTAAAAATTACTGAAGGGGTGGATTTCACTAGACCACTGCTGGTATTTGCTAGCACCAATAATTGTTTAAAGTTTCTGAACACAGAGGTCAAGGGATAATATTTCTGTTCTTATAAAGAGCATAAATGGAATTAGAACATCAAATTATTTGTTATTTACACTGGTCTATACAGAATTATTTACTTGAGATATATCATTAACCGTATATTATGGAATAAATAGGTCTCAACATAGGCCTAGTTGAAAATTCAAGTGTCTCTGAAATAAGAGTATGATTTTGAGGAAGTTGATTATATTTCTGAGTCTTAATTTTGTTATAAATGAGATGAATTATCTTGAAATCTAAATACATTTTGAATGAAATTATTTAGTATGGTGATATCATATATCACACATTTACAGTTTTTATATTAGTCGTAAGACTGAATTAAAAATAATACTCTGTATCTTCCTGGTGCTATGTAGCTATATACTGTTCTGAAATACTCTGTGACCCACAGGAAATTCAATGTTAAAAAAATGTAAATAATATTGAGTTAGTAAACTCTAAGTAAGAGCTTTAATTAAACTCACTTCAGTTTATGGGTGCTGGAACATTGTATTACTGAAACCAAATCATTGTAACTATATCTCATGGTGAGTGAATTAAAAATAAACAAATAAATAAATAAATAAATGGAATTTTTCAGTTTATTACAGAACAATTAAAATGTTTATAGTTGTTAGAGATAATTTTCTGAAGATGATTTAATATATATCTATAAAATATGATATTGAGCAAAAGAACAGGGAGTGACTAGTCTACTTACATTAAATAAAAAATAGCTAAACTGAACTACCTTATTATATATTAGGATTTTCTTTAATTTGTGGGTCATAGAGTCTCGTTTTGTCTCGGTACTCAATATTCACCTAGTGGTGCTAAGGGAACCATCTGCAATTCTATGGATTCAAACTAAAGTTAGAGACTAAAGCAGCTACAAAAGATATACAAAGAGGTACAGCAAGTAAGTGTTCACCTCGAATGTGGCCTACACAGACTTGATTCCCCAGATTCCATGTGGTCCTCCTCACATCTCCGGGAGTACTTCCTGAGTGCAGAGCAGGAATAACCCCTGAGCATGGCCAGGCGTGAGTACCATCCGACCCCTAAAAAAAGAAGCAAGTTAGTCATGTTGAATCCAAAGGCTTTACTTCCTATATCGTCTTTGCAGCCCCTGTAATTTTTTTAAGAACTCTCTGATTAAAGGGCACCAAGTGATATAAATGACATGATAGTTGTCTTTTTTATCCCTTGACCAAACACTGTCCATGTGAGCTCATTTAGTTTATTATGAAAACTTAATAAACTGTAAGGTGCTGTACTCCTCTGTACATTAAAAAGAGAGGGAGAGAAACAAACTAGCCATTCTGCAGTTGAATACTATGCATGAGCGTGATTGAACTTAAATGCTTATTGTCAATATGTTCAATGGCTGTCATCCCCAATGAAGCAATAAGGTATGTCCAACTACTTAGAGAAAAATGTTCTAAAAAATAGGTTATTGGACAAAAGTTGGAGAGAACATGCTTCATGGAAGGTGGTACAAAACTCTGAAAGGAAAGATCGTGTCCCTAAGTATTCTCCACAGTTTGTTTCAAAAAATTACTCTCATGACAGGCCTAGCTAGCTTGGGAGCTTTACTGTTTTATTCACGCATAGCTTAATCTATTTACATGTTCTTAAGCCAGGGGTTCATACTAATGAGGTCTCTCTTCTATTTAAATACTGATGGAGGGTGTGGCAGTTACAGAAGTCACCTTGACTCTGAATGAGTAACTTCTGACTTATACATCTACTAAGACTTCTATGTTTTCTAGATTGGGCACAGCTCCTCTTTATACCCACTGGACCTAGTGTGGGACAGTTAGAATTTACCACGAGACTAACACCCTGGCAACATTGAGACTAAAGTTTAATATTATAGGAAGGATCATACTAGTTTGCCCTCATGCAGGCGAGTGTGACCCTTTCAGTATACAGAGAACAGGATACTCAGAATTACCCTGTTGCAGATAATAAATAAGAAGGAACTGTGGGTACCAACTAGATTACATGAAGCCCATGTATTATTTTATACTAGCCCCCTCTTTCTATCTCCAGTGTTTTACATAAGAGATAATCTCCAAAGAAGGGATAATCCTTGGCATAACCCTTTGTATATACCTATAATAGGGTATAGCACCACCCTTCTACACTCTTCTATTACCTAGAAGCTGTTTAGGATTCTTTGTTGACAAGAACCTCCATGAAGTTAGGATTACTTTGTTATATATAAGGGACTGACTTGAGATACTTCCCCCCTTTTATAGTAGGGCTCTCTCTCTGGTGAGATCCTCTCTTTGGTGGGTCTCCTTTCTGGTAGGACTTTCTTTGGTATGACTGTCTCTCTCTGGTGGGATCCTCTTTGACTTGGTCGTTTCCGTTGACTTGGTTCTGGTCATTTCTGTGTCTCTTTATTGGAGGGTGACTTATTTTCTCAACTCTTTTGTACTTTCCTTTTCTGAATTCTAAACTTTAATCTTGTTCCTTTAGACTCAGCCATATCAATAGCTGCACTATTACTAGTTACGGTTTTCCACATCAACACCTGTGGTTAGCATCTGGTGACCCACATCTACATAAATTGGTATTGGTAATGATCTTTATTTGATTGTGCTATACTTGCATATTTGTAGCTATTAGTTACACAAATTTGTTATTATGGGTCCCAGGAATGTGACTTCATATATACTACTCAAACATTAGAATAAAAAAATTGAAGTAAAAATCGGAGGCAAATACATATAAAAGTCATATAACTTGAGCAAGCAGGTATAATCCACAGTGTAATGGTCTGCAAATTGCTTATGTTATTACCCGTGGCAACTTGGGGTAAATTATAGGCAAAAGGCATAACATTTTAGAAAACAAGTGGTTATGTAATTTAGTTACTATGCCAACTACAGTGGTTATAAAGATAAGTAGAATCACCAGATTTCTTAGCACTGTTTCAAGGTGCACACAGAGAATAAAAATGTAGGAGTCATCAATGTGCAATTAAAAATATACATAGTGCCCAGTGATATTTCTGAAGCTTTGAAGTGGTCCCTCAGCTCCTATATATAGGACAAGCATCATTACCGAAAATCAAGTCTATAAACTTAGCGAGGTAGTAGCACCAATTAAATGCTCTCCCCCTCCAGGCACTTTGTGCTAAAGTCCTCACTTTTCACTGGTGAGGAAAAAGTGGAACATTAAGAAACAGACACAAATTTGAAGGAATATATTTATAAGCTTGAAACCGAGAAATCTTGAAGATACAGTCATAGTTTAAGAACCCTCCAGATTTTTCTGATTATCTTTAACATTCTGCCCTTACCTCAGGAATTTGTCTCTACAAACATTTACTTTCTGCATTTATTCAGGGTAATTTTCTTACAAACAAAAGCAAATTCATCTTCTTAAATGTAGTCCATACTACATTTAATTTATTGAGAAGGTACAGATTCCATAAAATCATGATCAAGAAGTAAATGTTCTGATCATTAGAAAATTGCCTTATCATTGGAAGTAGTATGGTTCGGTTTGATTTTTGGGATCATACATGATGGAATTCAGGGCTTATTCCTGACTTTATGCTCTGGGTCCACTCCTGGTAGTACTTAGAACATCATGTGCTTTGCAGTAATTAAGCCCTGGTTGACTGAGTATAAGGCATATGTGTTAAAAGGTATACTGTCTCTCTGGCACCACCTCTGAATAATTTTAAGATTTCAAGGTCAGAGTCATAGGTCAGCATGTAGGTTGTTCGCCTTGCACAGTCTACCAAGATTTGATCCCTAGCATCACAAATGGTCCCCGAGCATCACTGCCCAGGAGTTGTTCCTGGGTGCAGAGCCAGTAATAACCCCTGAGCATTGCTGCATGTGACCCAAAAAGAAAAAAAAAACAAGTTCTAAATTCTTTGTTGTTAAAAATGGGGATTCTTTTTTGGAATTATCTATAGTATGATAGGGCACAATAGATATAATAAAGACAGTTTGAGGACTAGAGATATAATACAGGGTTTAACGTCCTTGTTTTGCAAATGCCCAACCCTGGTTTGAATACCAGGACCAAATATGGCATTCACTACTGAGCAGAGAAGTTTTCCCTGAGGGTGGGGGTGAAGGGGGTGATCTTGAACTAATCAAATACAGTGTATTGGAAACAAACAATACTTAAACTTTAGAGGTCGTAGTAATCTATTATTGTATTTCTTCAAAATCAGAGTCAAAGAATGCATTAATAATTAATATAAACTTGCTGCTATATGAGACACAGATACACGGGCAGAGCTGCTACTGGTTATCCCTGTGCTCTACTGATCATGGGGTGTCCGGGAGGGAAGGTGGGTTCTAGTCGTGGCCCATCATCCCAAAAGAGCCTCACAAGAAACCAGAGGAACCCCCCTGCAACATGAGGGCAGCAATTTTCAATATCTGGACTCCACAGCTCGTCAGAGCTCAACCCAAGAGAAAAGCTGATCTCTCCCCATTGTGCATGATTGCTTTGCAACCACAGGGTTCATCAGTAAATGCACGGACTGAGAGCCAACCTACTACCAAGAATATTCCACCCACGCGGCAGAGCCTGACAAGCTACCTGAGTCGTATTTGATATGCCAAAACAGTCACAATCACAGACCTCATTCCCATGACCTGAATGAATGGTTTCAGGCTCTTCATGTTCCTGGAGCGAGCAGATGCCATTGGGCTACACTAGCACGCAACAGGGATGTATGGAGATGTGCCCATTTGAGTAAATTGATGAACAATGGGAAGACAAGTGATACCAGTGATACAAGTGATGAACTTGCTATTTTTTCTTATAATAATAAAAGAATGCAATTAGAAATATAAGTGTTGAAGTGGATTTTTTTAAGATTTAAGTAACATTTATTTATTTTTAAATTTTATTGGAGGCATAATGATTTAATATATTGTTAATGATAGTATTTCATACATGATATATTCTAATATTCAAGCTCCCATCATTATCTCATTAATCCTGCCCCATCAACCTCCCAGCCCCCACCTTAGAAATGCAGGTTCATATTCAGCTCTTATGTTCTGTTGCCTTTGATGACTATTTTTTTGCCTTTACTAGTTTTCTTTGTATTCCACATATAATAGAGATCCAGTTTTTATGTCCCTCTCTTTCTGTCTGACTTTACTCTGCATATCCATACACCTAGAGGGGTGAGTTGTTTCCAAATTTAAATATTATGAAAATTGCTGAAATTAAAAAACGAAGTGCAGGATTGGTGATAGAATATAGCGGCCAAACTTCCTATTTTTTTTTGCATGACCAATGACCAAGATTCAATATCCTGAATGAAATATGGTTTCCCAAGTATTGACAGGACTTATACTGGGGAAGAGAAACAGGATTAAACTCTGAAGACCTCTGGGTGACTCCAAAACAAAGTAAACAAATAAATAAACAGATTAATTTAATCACAAACATAGAAACTCAAATATTTTCTCAGAGTAGCGTTTAGGTCCTTTCTGTAATTGCCGAGTTAGAATTGCTGAGTCACTCACAGGAAAAGTCAGTGATTTTTTTTGGGTAAATTTCCATCTCACTTTACCAGGAGGCTGAGTGAGTCAACGCTCACAGCAGCAGAGAATGAGTGTTCCTTTTCTCCAGTTCTCACCAACACTGTTTCTAATTTTTCTGTTATTGTTTATTTTTCATGTATGCATATTTCACAGGTATGAGATAATTCTTTTTTGTTGCTTTGACTTGTGCCCTTGAGTCTGACAACGATGAAATTGGGCTGAAGGAATCAGAGAGGAAATCTCAAGTATATTTGCTACTAATCTTTGACAAAAGGAAAAAGAATACGAAGGGAAGAAGGAAAGCCTTTTGGTAAAACTTGACCAGCACATGTAAAATAATTAACTTAGACCCTCCCTCATGCCGTGCATGTGCACAACACTCAATACAAAAATGGATTAAAGACCTAAATATCAGATCTGAATCCGTATAGCATGTTGAGGAACCTGGCAGAATCCTTCATGACTTTAAGTCTAAGGATCTTAAAAGTTCCAAAGTATCTGACTAGTCTAATGAAACTGACAAAAACCAAACAGTTACATTAAGAATATTTTATGCTGTAAAGGAAATAATGACTGGAATAAAATAAGCCAAAAGGGGGAAAATATTTTCCCATAACTTGCCTGGCCAAGGATTAATATTCAAGATAAGGGAGCACTACAAAACCTAACAACAACAAATGATAATATTGAAGGTAGGCAGATGATGGGGAAAGAGACATAGTACAAGGCTAAGGTGATTGCCTGACATGTGACTGATCTGGGTCTGATCCTTGGTATACCATTTGGTTCACCCCAAGCCCTCCAGATTGATTCCTTACTTCAGATCCAGGAATATGCTCTGAGCACCATTGGGCCAAAGCCACAAGAGAACAAAAAATATAGGGAGATGAGATAAACAAATATTTCCTAGGAGACATGCACACGGTCAATAGGTGTATGACAAACCTCTCTTCATATTATCAGAGAAATTAATTGGATCTTTTAAGTCACACTCTTCCGTTGTCCTTAATAGCAGCTTCAGTAGGTTTGTTCATTATCCAATGCTAAGGTCAACACTTTTAGAGGGTGATTCCTAATCTTGCAAGCTCCATAGATTAATGATAACTGATAATTACAATAATACAGTACCCATGAAGAGCTAATGCCATGAGAATGTAAGGAGATAACAATATAGAGGCCAGTTGACAATAGTTAACCATCAGGGACAGCATGAATGCAATTACAACAATTAGACTCATTGGCATAAAGTTAATTAGATGTTTTAAGTTCAAGGGTTTGTGGTTAAATGATCTCAGTGTTCCTACAGATTAAATAGCAGCTTGGTTTGACATCTAGAAAGAACAGTTCTTTGTTTGCTGTGGTCTAGTGAGCAGTAAACTAACTTGTTCTTAGCAATGATTATAATAAAAAGTTTGCATGCATTAGTTATGGACTATAAATATGGGTTTCTTTGATCACAAAAAGCTACTGTACATTTTTCATTCGCAATGAAGATGTATGTTAAAAATCTCTGAAAAATTCATGTTGGTCTAAATCCAAGTTGTTTTAAACTATGTTTGCTATAATATTCCCTCAATTCTGAAATTAATTGTTTGAAATTGTATTTCAATTCTGAAGTTAATTGTTTGAAATTGCCATCAAAATGGCAAAAATTCTACTTTAATATTCTAAATATACATGAAAAACATTATCTTAACCTTCCCAAATGAAGCCAATATATTTGAGCTCCATTCTCCTTCAACTAATAAAGTAGACAAAAAATTACATTTTCATTAGGAGTAGGAGACTGGAAATTTCAGGGGTAAAAATAATAGCTTAAATATTTTAGACATACATTTCTACTACCTATTATTTTAAGGTGACATCTGGTTAATGAAAGTCTGTTGCTTATAGTGAATGTCTGTGATTTTTCAGAGATGTAAACACACACAAATCATATAGATAGTAATAGTATCAAATATTTAAATTATATTGATGCTGTTTAGAGAGTTCTAGTGTTATGAAGAACCCATTCTAATATTGGATATAAGTTTCTCAGACTCTGTGCCATTAATCACAAAATACATGAAAAATTATCTAGAAGTCAGAAGAAATATGTATCACTTTGGGGGATACATAGCTTCTGAATAATTCCTGACTTTCCGATAAACCAAATTATGATATTTTAAGTTATTCATTAAATAATCTATTGTTTCCTTATATAGATAATTCAGTGTTAATGAAAGATATAATGTAGGTTGAGAGATCAGCATACATAGGGTAAGAAATGGTACAGAACGCATGGTCATGACCTTGTACATAACAGAACTGAGTTGGAACTCCAGGACATAACATATGGTCCTGCAGAGCCAGAGGTGAGCAATGAGCACAGACAGGTATGGTCCAAAAAACATAAAAGAGAAAAGAAAGAAAGAAGGAAAGAAAGAAAGAAAGAAAGAAAGAAAGAAAGAAAGAAAGAGAGAGAGAGAGAGAGAGAGAGAGAGAAAGAAAGAAAGAAAGAAAGAAAGAAAGAAAAAGAAAGAAAGAAAGAAAGAAAGAAAGAAAGAAAGAAAGAAAGAAAGAAAGAAAGAAAGAAAGAAAGAAAGAAAGAAAGAAAGAAAGAAAGAAAGAAAGAAAGAAAGAGAGAGAGAGAAAGAAAGAAAGAAAGAAAGAAAGAAAGAAAGAAAGAAAGAGAGAAAGAAAGAAAGAGAGAGAGAAAGAAAGAAAGAAAGAAAAAGAAAGAAAGAAAGAAAGAAAGAAAAGAAAGAAAGAAAGAAAGAAAGAAAGAAAGAAAGAAAAGAAAGAAAGAAAGAAAGAAAGAAAGAAAGAAAGAAAGAAAGAAAGAAAGAAAGAAAGAAAGAAAGAAAGAAGGGAGGGATGGAGGGAGGAAGGGAGGGAGGAAGGAAAGAGGAAGGAAGGAAGGAAGGAAGGAAGGAAGGAAGGAAGGAAGGAAGGAAGGGAAGAAAAGAAAGTTTAGCATATCCATGGACAAAATAAAATTTAGATGCTTAGAATTTTAGAATAAGTTTGTATTCTTTTCTACCAAGTGCTTCTCTCTCAATAATAACACTAGGAGAAACTGCAAGTCATATTGACATTGATATGATTGAAACATTACCTTATTATTATTGATCAAAATTATTCTTTGTAATAAATGCTAGTATCATATCAAGCGGTTCCTTGCTCTCCCTGTGCCCAGCCGTTCATGAGGAAGTCGGGAGGCATGGTGGGTTCTAGCCTTGGCCCACCACCCCGGCAGAACCTCACAACAAGCCAGACGACCCCCCCACGCACTCCATGGGAGCCACCATTTTCCACATCCGGACTTCCCTCTCTTCAGAACTCCACCCAGCCGATCAGCCCATCACAGCCTGGATCATCGACACCCACCCTGCAGCCGTTTCTTCCTCAATCCAGCCCAGGTATGCTGGTCCAGAGACTCTTAGACATGGGGCAGAGCGGTTCCTTGCTCTCCCTGTGCCCAGCCGTTCATGAGGAAGTCGGGAGGCATGGTGGGTTCTAGCCTTGGCCCACCACCCCGGCAGAACCTCACAACAAGCCAGACGACCCCCCACACACCTCCATGGCGCCGCCATTTTCCACATCCAGACTTCCCTCTCTTCAGAACTCCACCCAGCCGATCAGCCCATCACAGCCCGGATCATCGACACCCACCCCGCAGCCGTTTCTTCCTCAATCCAGCCCAGGTATGCTGGTCCAGAGACTCTTAGACATGGGGCAGAGCGGTTCCTTGCTCTCCCTGTGCCCAGCCATTCATGAGGAAGTCGGGAGGCATGGTGGGTTCTAGCCTTGGCCCACCACCCGGCAGAACCTCACAACAAGCCAGGCGACCCCCCCACACACTCCATGGGCGCCGCCATTTTCCACATCCGGACTTCCCTCTCTTCAGAACTCCACCCAGCCGATCAGCCCATCACAGCCCGCGCTCGCGCCCGCTTGTGGTCGCGCGGTTCATCAATAAATGCTTTATTTGGAGGTGTTTAAAGAATGTGCCTCCCTTGCACGGCAAGCCTAGCAAGCTGCTCGTGTTGTATTTGACATGCCAAATGCCAGTAACAATTATTTTAGGTCATTCCCATGACCTAATATAATTGTTTGAGGCTCTTTATGTTCCTGTAGCAAGCTGATGCCCTTTGCTCTACTGGCATGAGACAGGACATATGGAGATATTACTGGTGCCCGCTCTAGCAAATAGATGATTAACGGGAAGATCGTGATCGTGATCATATCAAAATTAAGCAAAACTTGATAGATGCATCAGTAACTCAACACAAAGCAGAAATGGTACTTTGACCTGAGATAATTCAGTGGTTAGATTTTGCCTTGTATGCAATGACCCAGCTTTGACTAGATACACCCTATGTGATTCTTGGAGCCCTGCCAGGAGTGCTCCTTAAGTATGTAGTCAGGAACCAGACCTGAGCATTGTTGGAATGGCCCAAGAATTAGAAACAAAAGAAGTAAATAATTAGATTAAGGAAACAAAATCTAAATGATTTTGCTTGTTTTATTGTTTTGTTTTACTTTCTTGTTTTGTATTTAACATTCCTAGTGAGTGCTCTGGGAATCATGAGATGTTGGGGTTAAATACCTGGCCTCCACATATCAGTCCCATATGCTACAGTCTTTTATGACATCTGCTGCAACTACTCTATTACTTTATTTACCTAGGTCCATGCATTGTTGGATGATGGGCCTAGCTAGCTTGGAATCTTTGCTGTTTAATTTATTTGCAGTTTAAGCTATTTATATGTTCTTAAGTCATTGTTCATGCTGAGATCTCTCTTCTGTGTAAACACCGGAAGATGGAGGGTGTGGCAGTTACAAGAGTCATTTTGACTCTGAATCAGTAACTTCTGAAATATTAATATAATCTCTACATGATTTCAACGTTATCTATACTGAGCACAGTTTATTTTAATATCCACTGGTCCCAGTGTGGGACAGTTAAAATTTATCAGGAGACCACACTCTGGCTATGTGAGACTATAGTTTTAGATCAAAGGAAGGATCATACTAGTTTCTTCTCAACTAGGCTAGCATGACCCTTTCAGTAAACAGAGGACAAGACACTAAGACTCACCTTGGTGCAGAACAGCAGAACATAAAATAGATGGACCTTATTGGTACCATCTAGATTGTATGAAACCCATGAAATTATGATGTTTCTCCACATGAATATCCATCCATTAAGACGTTTTTCTTTTATGCCAGTGCTCTCTGTCTGTCTGTCTGTCTGTCTGTCCCTCTCCCCCACTGTGTTTTCTTCCTTTTTTTTTTTTTTGCTTTCAGGGTCACACCCAGCAATGCTCAGGGGCTACTCCTGGCTCTGTGCTCAGGAATTACTCCCAGCGGTGCTTGGGGGACCATATGGGATGCCAGGAATTGATCCCGGGTCGGCAGTGTGCAAGTCAACTGCCCTACCCGCTGGTCTATCGCTCCGACCCCTCTCCCCGGTGTTTTAACAAAGGAGAAAAATCTCAGAAAGGAACTAGTCCCTGGCATAATTGTTTAGACCTGAAACAAGAGGGACACCACTCTACCTCACACCTAGAAGCTGATTTGTTCATCATTGTTGACACTACCTTCCCTGAAGATAGGATTACTTTTGGATATATAAGGGGGCTGACTTTAGGTGCAGGGATCCACTTTGGTGGGAGACATTGTTTGAGCACATAGTCGGAGTTCTGGCCAAGAACTAGAGGTCTGGGGAATCCCAATATTGTAGAGGCAAAGTTTGCTTTAGCAAAAGCTTTTTGGATCTACTCTGTATTCCTGAGTTTTCATCCATTCCCTGCCAGCCTCAGAGGTAGAAGGGAACTCATTTCCTGATATTGTTGGGGACCCCCAACATCTGGTCCCCGACAATGCATGATCTTAAAACATGGGCTGCCCTCCAATAACATAAATTTCTTGCTACCCACAAGCATTGGGCAAATTTCTTGCTTTACGTTGCACCATTTCTTAAAGGTTCCCACGGAGGACCAGTGCTTAAATCAATACACTTACAAACTTTAAAAACATAGTCTTGATACTTAAAAAATTCTTAGCAAAAAATTGTAATATGAATTCTTTCAGCGCCACAGAGTTGGTTATAATACTGCCATACATTAAATTTATGTACTTTATCCACAAGCAGTATTTTGCACACTTTATTCTGCTCCAAATAATGTGGCAACCTGACCTGCTACATTATTTGTACTCCCTTATCCATAAAGACTGTTATCCTGAAGAGGTGTTTATGTGAAGGGAAAACTGAAGAATTTGAAGACATTATTAAAGAGTTTTCTTGAAACCTGGCCCCATACTCTGTTGTTTCTTCTATTCAATTATGTGCAAGTCAAATATCTCTTCATAATTATGTCAAGAAACTGGGGAAGAAACCTTGCTTCCTGCCTTCATGGTCCTGGAAATTTGAAGGCCATGATTACTATGATACATCAAATATTTATTTCATGGAATTAAATAAGATTGCCACTGTTTAAGATTTGCCCAACTTTGTGAAACAGGGTAAAACTACCATTACTCTCTTTAGCACCATGACAGAAATTTCCATCTGGGAAGATTTGGAGAAAAAACTTTAAAAAAATAGAAGAAACTAACACAGATTGATTAACCCCCTAAGTTTAAAAAAATCACTTTTTGGAATCATGATTAGGTGACTTCCAATTTGCTCACATTCGTAAACTTTTTGGTATTATTTATGATCCACTTCCACATATTTAGAGTTTAGTTTTGACCTTGACATTTCAGCAGATGAGCTTTGCTAGGTGGACTGATTCTGGGTTGTGATAAATTCCTTTTACACATAGTTCCTCAACCTGTAGCTAGTCGGCATAGTCTTGCTTAGTGTATTTTGAGGATAATAATAAGATGCATGACTTTCTTTAGGGAAGTGGCCCCAACGAGCAATATAGAATAGATTATTCAGTGTATTATGCGTAAGACAAGCTCAGAAAGAGGTTCTGATACCTGTGAAGTTGTGTTGTCCATAGGTGCAGTGGTGATGAGTCTGAGGTTGACAGTAGAAAACCACTATGTTCTGGAAACCCAGAAAGTAAATCCAAGAACAGGATCAGCCAGACTCCCACACAACAACCTAGGAAAAAATCCATGATTTTGTTAATACCATTCCCTTGTATGGGAATGATCAACATGATTGATGCCGACTAGGGTGCAGGCATGGGGAGGGGTTGGGGGTTGGCTGGGAAATGTGGGTCTCTGGTGGTGGGAGGGCACACTGGTGATGAGATTGTGGCTGAACTATGAGTATAGCAACTGTATTGTGAAAAGCTTTGTACTTTGTAAATCATGGTGTTTAAATAAACAAAAGAAAGGAAATTTAGCAGATGCAATATATGGGACTGGAGCTATGGTGCAGTGGGAAACTGCTTGCCTTGCAAATGACACACCAATGTTCATTAAATACGTTCCCCAGGACTCTGCCTTGTGTGATCCCTGAGTGCAAGCACTGAGTAAGCCCTGAGAACCACTCACTGAGTGTGGACCCAAAACAGATGAACAAACACATAGATAGACAGATAGACAGATAAAAAAGATAGATAGATAGATAGATAGATAGATAGATAGATAGATAGATAGATAGATAGATAGATAGATAGATAGATAGATAGATAGATAGATAGATAGATAGATAGATAGATAGATAGATAGATAGATAGACAGATGGGTGGGCGGCGGGCGGGTGGGTGGGCAGCGAACTGAAGGACGGAAGGACAGAAGGAAAGATGGATGGACGGAAGGATGGATGGACAGATGGATGGATAGATAGATGATCTAGAGCTCTGTTATATTAGTGTTAGAAATTTGGAGTTAGTCAACATGTATTATTTTTTTTTCGGGATTTCATTTATTTTAGGTAAAATAAATGAAAGATGACTGCCCTCGACGCCCTGATGGATCTATCACATCTTCCAGAAAGGCAATGGAGAAGATTATCCAGGACTTCTACTCAAATCTCTTTGATAGCCACATCCACCTGCCCACATACCAAATTCCACAGGATGGATGTGTCATTCCCAACGTTCTCCCTTCTGAAATCTGACATGCCATCTCGTCGGTAAAGAAGGGAACAGCACCAGGCCCAGACAAAGTCAGACCCGAACACCTGAAAAATCTGCCGTCGGTACTCATCAATACACTAGCTCGGCTCTTCACACGCTACCTGTCCGAATGCAAGGAGCCCTCCCAATGGAAAACCAGCAGGACAGTTCTACTGTTCAAGAAGGGAGACATTCACGACATCGGCAACTATCGCCCCATCTGCCTGTTGTCTGTCATCTACAAGCTGTTTACAGGAGTCATCCTGAACAGGATTAGCAGAACACTAGATGAAGGACAACCATGCGAGCAAGCAGGCTTCCGGAAAGGATTCAGCACAATCGACCATATCCACACGGTAACCAAGCTCATTGAGGTTTGTAGGGAGTACAAGATGCCACTCTGTCTCACGTTCATTGATTTACAGAAAGCCTTTGATTCTGTGGAGACTGAAGCAGTCATCGAAGCCCTAGCCAAACAGGGTGTTCAAACCCAATACATCAAGATCCTTCGTGAGCTGTGTTACGGATTCACCACCAGGATCTCACCATTCTACAAAGAAGTGATCATTAATGTGAAAAGAGGGGTTCGACAGGGTGATACCATTTCACCAAAATTCTTCAGCGCCACCCTCAAAGAACATCATGCAACAATGAGAATGGGAAGGAATGAGAGTGAAGATAGATGGTCGGCAACTACAACACCTCCGCTTCGCTGATGACATTGTTCTAATAACATCAAACATTAGCCAAGGGGCACAAATGCTGGCTGACTTTGACCGAGAATGTGGAAAGATAGGTCTACAGCTGAATCTAAAGAAAGCAATGTTCGGGGAAAAATGAACTAGTTCCTGAGGCCCCATTCACTCTCAATGGAACAAACATCTCTGAATGCAGCAGTTATGTGTACCTAGGTCGAGAAATCAACATGTTGAACCACCTAAAACCTGAGCTGCGCGAGGAGGAAGAGAGCGGCATGGAATGCCTTCAAAGGCATTGAAGAAATAGCTAAAAGGACAAAGAACCTCCGGCTCCGGGCTCATCTCTTCCACTCCACCGTTCTCCCTGCATTAACATACGCCTCAGAGACCTGGGCCTTACGAAAGCAGGATGAGAATGCTATTCGGGTCTCCCAGAGAGGAATCAAAAGAGCTATGCTTGGAATATCACGCCTCACTCAAGTGAGAGAAGGAATCCGGAGTTCTGACCTCCGTTGCTATTCCAGAATCAGAGATGCTGTCTCGTTTGCCAAGGCATCGAAAATCAGATGGGCTGGACATGTAATGCGATTTGGAGACAACCGCTGGACTAGAGCCATTACCGACTGGATCCCACGGGATATCAAAAGATCACGTGGCCGCCCACCTACAAGATGGTCAGACTTCCTTGTAAAGACCCTGAAGGAACGTTTTGAGGCTCTTCATATTCCTGAATCAACCAGATGCCATTGGGCTACATTGGCACGTGATAGGGTCCAATGGAAATGTTACTGGCGCCCATTCGAGCAATTTGATGGATAACGGATTCAAGTGATCAAGTGATCAAGTGATCATTTATTTTAACCAAAATGACATCTCTTTCATGTGGTGAAAGAGAGTGAACTTACTTTCTTAAGACATCCTGTTGCATAATTCCCTGTTTTTAGGTGTAAGTAATCAGTAATTCCCTAAGTCAAAATATTCAAGTTCAGTTAACTAACTCTGTATATTACAAACATGAGCTCCCTATATATTTTTACAAAAGGTACAACTGAAAATTGCATTTTCTTACATATTATTAATAATTTTCTAGGTATCCATTCTGGTTTATTGTATTTTAAAACCTTTATAATATACTGTTCCACAACTTAATTTTATGAAAAATTTGGAGTGACATAGGAGACAGTAAACAAACTGTAGTTTAACGGGCGAGCTTGCCTTGCCAATTCCAATTACAATGGTGGTAACTAACAACCTTTAAAGGTAAAACAACATGAAGAATTTGGTAGAATTGATCAATGTTCTTTTGAACTTTGTGTGTATTGTGACAGGCACTGTCAGGTCCAACAGGTTTTCAGTGAAAGTCACGACCTAAGTTTCAACAGTTTTTATTTATTTTCCCTGTTGACACCCAGCTATTCTTACCCAGGTATTTCCTGGCACTGTGCTCAGTAATCAATCCTTAGAGTGCTCGGAGGACCATATGCGATGTTGGGGATCAAACTAAGATTTGTCACATACAAGCCACATCCTCTACCCTCTTAACTCTACTGTAGCACCATCTAAACATATTTATTTAGATTTATCTGTATTTAAACAGTGTATCACTTCTATCACTTGTCCTCCCATTAATCATCGATTTGCTCTAGCTGATGCCAGTAACGTTTCCAATCGTTGGGAATGAGGTCCATTATTGTTACTGTTTGTGGCATATCAAATACACCACCCGTAGCTTGCCAGGCTCTGCGGTGGCTCTGGGTTCATCCCAGGGGGCCGAGTCTTTTTCTATGTCAGACCATCAACCATCAGGGCCCATGGGGCAGAGTCCTAGGTGTAGACAAGTCTGTCTCCTGTCTGCTACATTTTACCCATTTAAAATTCAGTTCTAAACACACACACACACACACACACACACACACACATACACATATATATATATATATATATATACATGGAGAGAGATTCTGTAAATATTTGTAAAGTTTAATTTAAATTTACATATAGCATATTAGTGATTTATCAATGTTATTGAATATATGAGAAATTATTGTGCTCTGAGGAGCTAGTCTTGGGGCCAGGCACTTTCCCACAATAAGACCCTGAAAGCGGCACCCAGAAGTAGGCCTTGTTCTTGGGCAATAATGCCCACATACATCAATGTGAAAACATCAGCATTTACAGGAATGTATGCCTCTAATATAAGACAGAATGTGCCTGGTCTTCTGACCACAGGAATATGTGACTGCTATTCTATGGCAATGGCCTGGGAGTTTGCAGGTGCTGCACGACTTGTTCTTATATCCCACTATCCAAGAACTGTATAACGGACTTAAACTGAGCTCAGTAAATGGGAACTGCTCTCCAGAACCCCCTGCTGCGTGGGTGTCTTTAGTTATTTCTTCAGCAGCAGCGAGGCAGAGTTCTCTCCCAAGTCCTTCCCTCTCCTTTCCCCAGGGTTGAAGTTCGGCAAGATTCAGGTCTCCCTCATTTGTTCCGGGGGTCTGCTGGCCAGAGCCCAGAACAAGAAATACCTTTTATTTTTGGAAATGTTTTTGAAACTTTAGTTAATTTATTTTGGATTTTCTCTCAAATGTTGCTTGGGGCCAGGAAAGGTCAATGGTCGTTCTTAACCATGTTTCCGGTGATCTCATGGACTTGAGGGCTCAGCCCTGTTCAACCTTTTGAGGTACGTTGGAAAAACAGCTTCAACCCAGGGGTGCTCAGAGTCCACCAGGGTCTGATCTTCGGTGTTCAGGTGTCTCATGGGCTACATTGTCAGGTCTTGTGGTGGAGGGGCCATGATGTTGCAGATAACATTGGCCGGGAGTACAAGATAGTGCCAGTCCCTGTATTATCTCTCTGATCTTTCCAGTTCTGAAAACCTGAGTTTTCTTTCATTTATTTTATCTAAAAATAAATGATGTTTTCAATGACTTTGGCATGCTCTGCTATTGCTATTTTTCTACTCTCATTTTATTTGGTCATTTCTATTACTTGATATTAATTCCATTGTTTTTCTTATTATGACTTTTAAGGTTAGATAACCAGATTTAAACCTGGCAGTATTTTATCTAGCTTTTATAATTTTATTTTCCTTCATTAGAATTGAAGCATAAACTTCATTATGCAGCTTCTAAGCTTATGCGTCTTTAAGAAATAGCCCCCCAAAGAACATTATTTTACTCAGAGATAACTTTTGCAAAAAGGTGACTTAATTAGAAAAAATAATTTAGATCGTTTTGTCTATTTTATCACATTTATTCTTTTTTTTTCTTTTTTGGGGTCTCACCCGGCAATGCTCAGGGTTACTCCTGGCTCTGCACTCAGGAATCACTCCTGGCTGTGCTCGGGGACCATATGGGATCCCAGGGATCAAACCCAGGTTGGCTGTGTGCAAGGCAAATGCCTACACGCTATACTATCTCTCTGGTCCCATATCCCATATTTTCTTCTAATTGTATTTAATTATGACTTGAATATGTGCCTATGTTTCCAGGTCCTTGAATATTTTTGAAAATCTATTTATATTACATATGTTGCTCTTCTTGATACATAATCCAAAATTTATTATAATAAGCAGTTGTTGGTTATATAGATATTTACTTTATTTGTGATTTTTGAAGCTGTCACTTAATTAACTGTGTTTTATTTCCAAATTTATAGAATCTTTGTTTTGCATGGGTGCCACAAGAAATTGTCACATGCTGAGTGGTTCAACAAAACTTGAAAAGTTATCTAATTCTCTCATACATAGATGAACGATATTAACAGAATGAATCCATTCTTGAAGTTTTGAATAAGAATCTCTCCCATAACTATTTCCTAGTTTCTGCTGATTGCAGTAAATCCCTCAGCATCACTTGCCTTATAGAAAATCACTCTACCTCTGTGTGCATATGCTGTTCTTTGCTTTGTACTGTTTTTATATTTTCATATTGTGTTTTTTTTTGTGTGTGTGTCCAAATAGTTTCATTAAAGACATTAGCCTTTATGGTTTACTCTGATACCATAAATACATTTATTTGGTCAAATGAGCAGCTAAGGTCCTGTTTCCAAAAAAAGCCACACTTATAGGTACCTGATATTAGATTTTAATACATCTTCTTGGTAACATAATTCCACTTACAGGTATAGGTATTGTTTGATGTAATAAAATTGAATTATTGCTTTATTAAACTGCCTTTTAGAAAATCTGCATCAGAGCATGTCCTTGAATTTTGTGTGGTTTGCTGTTTTGCCTATACTTCAATTTTTTGTAAAAATTGTTTTTATAGAAAATATAAAATAAACAATTATCTTCAATGAATCTATTTTTAGGAAAACATATAAGGGCTCTATGTAGGATCCATAAAATCATCCATAAAAGAGCTCCCTGGAATTTAGTCCACTTTATGAAATAAATATTTTTTTGAGGAGACTACTTCTTAGTTGACAAAAAAGATGAAAACATGCATTTTGAAACATGGGTGAAACTGAGATAATTATGTGAAAGTCGAAAAGACAAAATCCAGATGTCCCTGCTTTTTCTGGTCTGTAAAGAAACAATGCGAAAAACTAGGAAAATTCTGCATAAGCAAATTCTATACTGCTGATGGCAAACTGGCCATTAATAAAGAGGAGGAGAAGGAGAGAATGGAAGAAAGAGATGAGGCAACAAGACTTCATAGCTTCACAGTTATAGGAGGTGATGGAATATGATGGTGAGAGCAGAATAGAGGATGAACATACTGAGGTAAAAAACTATATCGTCAAAACATACAACTTTATAAACCAACTGCTAACCAGTAACAAAGAATTGCAAAAGGCTAAGTATTGTGCCTAAATTAGTGCATGCAGTAAAAGGATTTTGAATTTTTGTTCTGTTATTGTTTAAATGATGGGGCATCCTAAATATTGCAAAATCTTTTCAAAAGCTATCATGGAGATAATGTGAAAAACACAGAAGATGGGAACATTTATTTGAATTTGAAAAAGAATCAGAAAAATAAAAGGAAAAAAAAAAAGATTGACTATAGATTTACTGGTATGAAGACAAATACATATTTTTTTTCTGTATGGTTTATATTTTCTAAAAATAGATATTGAGCTTATCTGCTGAGAACAAGCACAAGCAAAACAAAGAATTCAAACCTTGAGGAGAGGGCAGGATCTCAGAAGCAGCGCATGTTTGGAAAGAAAATATGGTCTAGCCTAGTATTGTATTGGCATTTTAAATGACTAGAGAACAATTATGGTTATATTACGGCAAATACAATTTTCAGGGGGGTGGGAATGTTAAACAGATTAGCTTTCACTCTACTTTCTCACTGAGAAGTTAGCCTGCCAGATTTTCATAGATAAAAGTAGAAAATTTGAGAAACTTGGGTCAAGTACAAGGAATAACATTAATCATAGGCCAGTGGGGGTCAAAATAGCCGTATTCATGCTTGTTCTCACATGTTCCAGTCGCTCAGAGTGATACTAAGGAGCCACCTGATGTCTGAGCAAAGAGTGAATTGAATTAAAGGATGGCGGAAAGCAGAAAACACATGCTTTGGGAAATACATCTCTTTTAGGTATTTCTTTCCTGCCCTTGCCCTGATTGTACTTATCTTTAATATATTTGACAACATACTAACAAGTCCTGCTTAAGAGGAAGATATTACCTAGATTCCAATACTGATTTGTTTTATAATTGTGAAAAGAAGCTGAAAACAAGACAGTTACTCCTCCATTCAGCAGAGAGGCAGAAGCAAGAGAAACAACCATGACAGAGAAGTTCTGACGCTTTCAGCTTACCCCTGTGGCCACCTAGATTTATACCTACAGAAGATTCACTTTTTTTTCTATTTGTGAATTAAACCTCAACAGGGTGGTAGCACTTGATAAAGTTTTCAATTAGGTAAGAGGATCAGAGAATTATAAACCTTTTCCTGTATTTATGCTTTGGATGCTTTATGAAGAATTTAATTGAAGATAATCTATTTCAATGTTTATGAAGGGAAAAGTAAGCAGCTATGTGCTAACTTGTTACATAGATAATATTTAGATATAAAAATGTTCAAATACAAATATATCTGTATTGCTATATACAAATATTATGTTATTGATATTATTGGCTCTCCCCATGTTCGACTGAACATGAGGCCTCCAGGAGGGGGAGTGGGTTCGGGCC
Organism: Cryptotis parvus; assembly: GCA_021461705.1. Classification (NCBI taxonomy): domain Eukaryota; kingdom Metazoa; phylum Chordata; class Mammalia; order Eulipotyphla; family Soricidae; genus Cryptotis; species Cryptotis parvus. The sequence continues at coordinate 30,006 of JAJIBD010031108.1, read as the reverse complement.
CTGACCTGCCACTCCTAATAGAGCCTCGGAGAAGCCTGAGGAACCCCTGCACCATAAACAGCAGCCATTTTCAACATCCAGATTCCACAACTCGTCAAAGCCCCACCCAAGAGAGAAGCCAATCTCAAGCCCAGCTTGTCAGAACCCCCACCCTAGATGGAAGCCTATTTCACAGACACCGATGAAGCTGCTACAGGCTCTTCCAGTTGTGCATGGCAGCTTTGCAGCTGCGTGGTACATCAGAAAGTGCAAAAACTAAGAGCACCCACACAACAGAGTCTGAAAGCTACCTGTGTCATATTTGATATATCAAAAACAGTAACAATAAGAGACCTCATTCCCATGACCTAAATGAATGGTTTGAGGCTCTTCTTGTTCCTGGAGCAAGCAGAGGCCCTTAGGCAGTAGCTCACAACAGGGACAAATGGAGATGTTGCTGGTGCCTGCTCGAGCAAATTGATGAACAGGAAGACAAGTGACACAAGTGATACAACTGATACACAAGATACAAGTGTTTTTAAACCAATTGTTATTCTATATCTGTGTGTGTTATTTTAAAGACTGACATAATGCAGTTACATAGCATCAATTAATGAGAGTTAATACAAGGTAATGTAACTAATTCTGGAAGGTATTCAGATGCAAGTTGAATCTTAGAGTTGAATTAGTCAAACTCAAATGTACATGGGATATAATTTCTAGTAGTTTGGAGGATCAATATTGATAGTGTTCATTCTGTGCAACCTGAATAACACACAATGAGCAGAAGATTCTGTTGGCATCTAAAATTTGAGATATTGACTCATAATAAAAGTGGGTGAAAAACTGATTTTAAAAAAGTGCTCAATCCCACTTTTGAGTTCTCTGGTATAAGTTCTCATTTTCATAATTGGCAGGTGCCAATTAACTGTAGGCTTTATGAAGCACTGTGAATGTTGTGAAATTTTACACTATTTTCAAGATAACCAGCTAGCCTGTCACAGTTATGTAGTTGCTGACAGTCTATAGGAGGCATCTAAGAAAGCAAAGAACAATTCATGTCTTTTGTACAAGAGGATATAAAGAAGATTGGATGAGAACAACAAGCACTGAGGATTGTGTCACAGGAAACCTAACCTTAAAAATCTGATATTTTAGAATCATCTTCTGTAAGCGTTCCTCCTTTCAGAGAAAACCCATTTTCATCTGTACAATTTTCACTGTATAAATGTCATTGAAAAGATAGTGAAGGAAAAGGCATTGTTTCTGCTCACAAGATAAGCAGAAATGCATGAGATTCAGAAAACTATTACCAGATATACATTACAAAAGATATGCATACTATAAAATGGTTGTGCTAGAACGTAAAATATCTTCATCATCACAAGCATGTCTAGTAATGGAATTTGTAAACTAGTGTCAAGATTTTTTTTGTGCAATATTTATGATTGCCTATTTACTAGTTATTTCAGTTTTTGAATGAGTCCTCCAAGACGAGTTCAGGAATGAAGGAGCTCAGACAGATGTGTGCCTGCCTTTGCCCAGACCGTACTTATCTGGAATTTGAATAAATTGATGGCCAAGTACCAAGGATTTGCTGGTACTAAGACACTTGGATACCTGGGGATTGCCTGTACCATCCTGAAGGAGCTAAGACTTGGCTCCTTGCAGGGTTTGTGCCTTAATCTTTCTTCTCTCTCTCTCTCTCTCTCTCTCTCTCTATCTCTCTCTCTAGTATATATTCATTTTAATTTTGCCTTCATATATTTTTAGTGAATACCTGCTACAACCTTGGTGCAACAAGGTGTAGGCAGTAAATGCACTCCAAATGGTAAGACTAAGAAATATATGCATTAAACAATGTACTGGAGAAAATGAAATCAAGTGTTAAACATTTTTTAAAAAGCAGAAGCTAGGAAAGAGAGAACTGTATTTGATAGTTTTGAAAACTGAGGGTAGTTTTATGACCAAGAGGATAGTTGCACTAAGCACGTGCCATAAACAGAAAGGTCTATGTGCCCAGAGCCAAGCCCGATGATGTCCCGGTAACTAATAGACTTGTTATGGACCACAAAATCAATTTATGCTTTTAGGTGTTAGGAACTGAGTTCCAGAGTTTTGGCACAAATATTTCTAAACATGCTATCATTGCTGGTTTTATTTGAAAAAATTAATGTTTAAAGGGAAAGATGATTTCAGGCATAATGCTCTTATGGTGACCCAACTGATTGGGAAATGGACCTTCTCTTCAAGGCCACTGGTGTATGTTGTCTTTTGCTTTGGCATATTCGCATTCATTTAGCGATACCAAAAAAAGGAAAATGATTGTAAAATTCTAATTGCATGAATAATCAAACATAGATATTTTAGTATATGGGAATTTCTTTCAAAATAAAAACACATTTGATTTGCACAGGTAATTTTAAAGATTTAGAGGTGATTTTACACAGGAATAGGTCCTGTGTGTGCATGTGTGTGTGTATGTGTATGTGAGAAAGTAAGACCTAAAAACTTTCTTTTATAATTTTTGATTACTTGAACAATTCAGAATATTAAAAAATATCGCTTTGTTTTACAGCTCATGTGTTTCATTTACCTTTCATTTCAAGTCATATTTTATTACACTGAAGAACTGAGTATGTTTAAATATGTGTCTCTATGGTTATCTATCATATCATTAAGTATATCATCTTTGAAATAATAATAAAATACATTTTTCTTAGAGCTTCAAAGTGCTTTAATTTAGAATGTTTTTTTTTTTTTTTTGTTGGTTTGTTCAGGGACACACACGTGTCTGTGTGTGCTCAAGGCTCAAGGCTCATTCTTGTGTCTGCATTCAGCTAACACTTAGGGCAGAGCTTGGGCACCTATTGGTGGTAGTGGGGATTGGACCCAGGTTTACGATCTGCAAAGGAATATGCCGGACCTGCTATACTACTTCTCCTGATATCAATTTAAATCAGGATATTTTAAGTTTATATTTTGGAATGAAATTGTGCTTCAGGTTCAATTCCTGGCATCCTAAATCGTACCTGAGCTCCCGAAGAATAACCTCTGAGCACAGAACCAGGAGTAACCAAGTGTAGCATAAAAAATTGAAGGTAGCAAAGGGGGTAGGCATTAGCCTTACATTAAGCTGATATAGGCTTGATCCCCAGCATCCTATATGGCTTCTGAACACCATGAGGAGCACAGATCCACAAGTAAGCCTTGAGCATTGTGAAGTATGCCACACCAGCCAAAAAGTAAAGAACACTGGGTATATATTTGTTATTTGTATTTTCTTACAAAACCTTAGCAGACTGACCCAGAGTCTTAAATCATAAATATTGCCTTAAACAAGTGAATAGTTATCACTATTCCATTTTGTTTGCTCTTTGTCCATTTTGTTTGTCTTTGTTTGCTCACTTATTATATATATATATATATATATATATATATAGATTATTATAATATAGATTATAATAATCTATATATTATAGGTAATATATAGGTTATATATAATTATAATATAGATTTTTCTATTCAATATTAAATTTAATTATTTATGTCATATTTTAACATATGCAATTGATGGTATGTGATATGTTACATATAAATATTTCATATAAAATGTGTTTCATTATCAAACTTGTGAATTCAAACAACTCTGAATCAAATGCATAGTATGCATTAGGAACTAAGTAATTGCATCTGTACTGATATGCATAGATTGGGGTTTTGGGGACAGGAAGTTTGTTCCAAACATTTGTTTCCTAACCATTTTCTGAGCATGGTCTTGAAGAGATATTCTATATGCCAGTGTCTCCCCCACGTGAACTACAAATTGATCTCTTAGTCTGATATCATTGTTCCCACTTATGTGATTTTCATCTGTGCTCCCACTCATGTGGAATAATTATGGGATTTACAGAGTGATCATAGGGCAAATGCCAGCTTAAACAATATACAGCATATTGCATAGCATTTAAATTATCAGGCATTAAAGGAACAGAAATTAATTTAAGAATACTGAGAAACATTTACATATTCTTTGAAAACTAAGTTATTTTATATAAAGAACTTGAGCATTCATAGAGTGGTATTTTCAGGGATATCAGAACAAATTTTCTTTAGGTATCATGTGATAAATGCATACCTCCTTTTCTTCTTTATTATGGAATTGGAACATAGTGAAAACTGTTCCATATGAGGAGTTCATATCTCTGTAGTATTAAACAAATGGTTGAATTAGGAATGTTGCTCAATGGTAGGACACCTGCTTCATATGTAAATCCTTGAATTTATTCCAATCACCCCAAAAAATTAAATCCTTAGATAAACAGAGACTTGGAGTCAGTGAATCCAAGATTGGCCACTAATTTTATGATTATATAAGAGTTCATTGATGAATATACTTAGTAAAGATTTTGTTATCTTCAGAAAAGTTTACTTATCTCTTATTAATTTTTGATTACCTTAAATTGCACACAAGTACTATTAAAGTGATCAAAACTTGTTTTACAGAAAGTAATCTCAGTAGTAAAATTATTTTTAATATATATATGTTGAATTGATTTATAATTTTAGAAAAATAATTTAAATTTCAAGAAAGAACATTATTATATAACAATCTTGGAAGCTATGGAAATTTAGTTAAGAGATGTTCACATAACTCACTTATTAAAAATGTTCATTTAATAAGATGCTGACAAAAAATAAATCACAAAAGAGTGTTGGCATGAAAATAGCTTTGACAGGAAAATTCTCTTTAAGGAAAACATTCCCATATGTTTTGTTAAAGTTGCAGTGGTTAACATTTCTCTGGTCTCATAACGAACTTTATAAAGGTATTCATACTCGTATGATTAAACCTTAGTCAAGGTGGTCAATGTCACCTAAACTGTAAGTATGTCTATCTATTCAAGGTATAATATAAAATCAATAAAAAGATATAATGTAATAATATATATATATTATATACATATATACTAAAATATAATCAAAACACTAAATGTTTCCAAATTCAACAAATATTTTATTCATTCTACTGAACTTGAATTTAAAATTCACTTTTCAAGTATTTGATTCCAAGATAAAGCACAACAAATTTTTCACTAAGATGCACCCATATTTTCTATTGCTATGTAATTAGAGATCCATTGTTTAATGTTAACCTCATGCTAACCTTGTGTTTCCCTCGGACGTCTCTGCTATAAACAATTTTTGACTTGTAGTATGAATATAAGAAAGCAATGGATACTTAAGAATCACAAACCTTCAGTCTAACATTAATATTATATTAATCTTAGAGCTAGTATTTTGTATTTTTCATATTTGATATGCTATGATAAAGGAGTCACATTATTTTCACATAATCCTTTAAATTTATGTATAGATATTCAAATTAATGACAGTTAAGAAGAGTGATTCTTTAAAAAAGTCTTCCAACTCACAAATGTGTTTGGTTCTGATTAGCTACTTAATGATGTTGTCTAAGAATGAATAGAGATCCTAGACTGTAAAATCTTATTTCACAACAATCAAATCTCCACATCTACTGAAAAATGAGTTTCATTTAATCATTCAGAGCTATATCTCTCAGTTTCCATAATTAAGTTGATTCAGACCTGGAGTCTCTTGATTAAAAGTGAGAAAAAAAAGAGAGAGCTTCTCTGGGGAGGGGAAAAATAAAGACGATGTTTATAAAATGTTCTGTATTTCCTTCTAAGTACTGCAAAATATTCTTGCATTTATTTTAGAATGCAGTACTTTACTAAGGTGTACTGGAAAAGGGGCTACTCTGAAGTAATATTGATACTGAAGACCAAATAGTCACTGGCTCACAAGTCATAATAGAGTTTTATGGAAAACAGTTATCGCTCTTAGTGGAATAATTAGACCTAAGGATACTGTGCTCAGTTATAAAAGTCCTCTTTGTGATAGCCATACAGAATACATAATATCAACAGAATTATCATCTGAATTTTGGGCAAAGATTCAAAGGAGAATAGTAACGACCCCCACTACTGACCAAAAAAAAAAAAAGGAGAAAAAAAACAAAAAATTAAGTTGTAATATTTTGAAAGAAAATAATAAACCACTTTAAAACATATCCTTCGTGTAAAACACTAAACAGTCATTCAAGGAGCAAATGCAATCAATATGTTTAATTTTGTAGGTGGGCATATATTTTTAATAAGTTCAACGTGTCAATCAGTTTCCTTGACTACATGACTACAACAGAAGTCAGAAATGGTTTCCGATTCTTCTTTTTTAAGTAAAGGGTCTTTATCTCTTCCACACTGCAATGTTATTTTTATTTTGCATTTATAGTTATATTCCATAACACTTTTTATTTTTGAGAAACTTAGAAGTATTCTATTTTAAATTCTCTCCACTTATTTTCACAAATGCACTTTCTATTCAATTTGATTTATACCTTTTTTTCCTGAGGCTCCATTTAGAAAAATATATACAAATTTTGTACCAGATTTTTGACTTATTTTGAGATCTCTCAACATTTGTTTACTTCACTTTCGGTCTAATGATTTATTTTCAGTTAATTAATACTCTCTTCAGCTATAAAATATATTTATTTTAATATAAAATCTATTTATGTTAATTATACTATTGAGCCTATCACAGCCCAGATCATTGACACCCACCCTGCAGCAGTCTTTTTCAATCCGGCCTAGGTGTGCTGATCCATAGACTCACAGAGATGGGGCAGAGCTGCTGCCAGCCCTCCCTTGTGCCCAGACGCTCACGAGGTTCCCGGAGGGATGGCAGGTGTTAGACCTGGCCTGCCACCCCAGCAGAGGCTCGCAACATGCCAAACGACCCCCCCCCCCCACTCCATGAGGACCACCATTTTCCACATCTGGACTTCCCTCTCGTCGGAACTTCACCCAGCAGACAAGCCTATCACAGCCTGGATATCAACACCCCTCCTGCAGCAGTCTTTTTCAATCCGGCCCAGGTATGCTGATCCAGAGACTCACAGACCTGGGGCAGAGCTGCTACCAGCCGGAGTGATAGCCCAGTGGGTAGGGCGTTTGCCTTGCAGGCAGCCAGCCCCTGTTGGCCTGGGCTTGATCCCCAGCATCCTGGGTTCTTTATCTTACTTTTAATAAATTCTCATATTTTAACTCTTTTCTCTCTCCACCAATGTAAGCCTTAAAACATTCAAGTACAAATATGTATAGCTTTCTTCCTGTGTGCATTGTAGAATCACTCTTCCTGTGTGCATTGTAGATGAATGATTAACTATATGTCACACTTCTTTGCAAAGCCTTTGCCTATCCGATCCTCCAAATGTTCAGTGCTTTTCAATGGCTCCAGCCAGATATAATTTCTTCTTGTTTTCCTTAGATAAATATAAATTCAAAAGCAAATTCTCATGACAGGATGATTATTATTACATACGTATTTTCTTCCTAATAACACCATGATACTTTCAAATCATTTTGATTAATCATTAATTTATGCTGAACTTAACCAATTAAAAGATAGTAGCATTTATAAAATAATGCAATGGAAATGGAGAAATGTTATGTAGTAAAAAAAAGAGTGAGTTGTATTATGCTCAAGCAAATGCACTTCTAATAGAACTACATGGATTCTAATAGGACTACATGGAGAAGTCTCAGACAGTGAAGATGGATTTTGAATAGTCACTGTAAATTAAATTCAGTTAAAGTTCTCTTGCTGGTTTCACTATCTTTACACTGAGGACATATCAATGTTATTTATGCAGTATTGTGTCCAGGTCTGAAGGTAAAGACTATGTAATATTCTTTGTCTGTATTGTAATGTCAAAGAAAAAAAGTAGTCAAAGTATCATTTCATATTTAATTGTACAATTTACATTTAAATATGAAAATCTGTGAAAAACCACAATCAAAATTAATTGTAACTGAGCCTTATGTTAGTTCAGTGAGGCTAACTAAAATTGATTTCAAATTTCTTGTCAGTATTTTGTTTTCTTAACTTTTGTTTTTAAACTCATTCTTTTATTCTATAACCCAGAAATAGGCTTTTAAAATGTACAGGAAGAACCAGCAGAAATGCTGAACTTTGTACTAAAGATGCCTTTGATACCAAATAATTTCCTGAGTCCGGAAACACTGCTATCTATAATTAAAGGCATGATGTTCATCATTCTCTCTGACCTAAAAAAATATGTTCAGAGTTTTAAAAAAAAATCCAGAAATATAGAGCTTTAAAAAATATCTGAACTATGCTGGACACAGTTAAGAATCTTAAGAATCTTATTTTGCTGAAACTTTTCTCCAATCGATCAATGCATCAAAAGCAACTACCTTGATGTTCCACAATCTATTCAGCCTAAAAAAAATAACAAACACAAAAACAAATGAAAACTTCAGTTGTTTAACCTCTTGACTACAGTCTAACTTAAGGTAACACCTAATCATGATTTCTTTTGTTACCCACGTTCCCATAGTTTAGAAGTGGAATCATATTAGTGAAAAAGTTATAGGAACAGAAAGAAAAATGACCCCCCCAAATTCTGTACTCTAACTTTCTTTTCCTACTATGTAATGATCTGTGAAAGGAGAAATAGTACCTTCTTTTATATATTTGCATGCGCATTCCTTAAAAATATTCATTTAAAATACGTAATACATCATACATTGTACTAATTGGTTATAATTTTATATATTTCCATACAACTATAATGTTTCTTTAGATGACATGCCCTAATTAGCTCTGAGTCTCAGCAAGCCCAGAGCTATTGCATCTGCATTTTGCTTTGTAGCTCTTGTACAAATCACAAGAGAGATTGGGGGCGGATTGGAAAAGACATTTTGAATTTGTGATTCTCTGAATGTCAGGAATATTCTTGTCATGAGTCTATACTAGCTTGAAGCATTTATCTTGCTACCCCATGTGTCCCCATGATGGACCTTCTACACATGTAGAGTTTTTTCTGGATATTTACCTGGCAACTTTTGGCTCCGCCATTAAGGATATAGCAATTCTAGATCTAAGGATATAGCAATACTAGATCAAAGAGCCATGCTAGTCTGTCCAAGCAAACATGACTCTGAAATAATAAAGAAAAGCATGCAATATTTACTCTGATAGAATATGGAACTTGTGGAGGTTTAGAGATATCTGACTATAAGAGATTCATTCTATAATTATCTTAAGCTATTTCCCAAGTATTAAATCTTGAGTTACATTGGCCTCAGGTATAAAACTCCCATCTCTACAAGTATTTTGTGCAAGAACCTGAAAGGTATGGAGATTCATTCAGCTCTGGCAATTTAGCATTTGCAAGGCCTGCACTAATTGTGTTAACCTGGAGGTTTTCATTTGAATGCTGTCTTTGAGCCCTTGAAGGAAGGCAGGACTTGAACTTTGACACTGCCTTGGAGAAGGATAGCTGGTATTTGTCCCTGGATAACCGAGCCCATAAAGCACTGGCTTTGAAGTCCTTGGCAGTCTATAGGGGGACGAAAGGTTCTGGGAATAAGAAGATAGTATCCATTTTGGTGGAAGATCTCAGCCTGGACACATGGTCAAGGTTTGGTCAGAAGCTAAATGTTTGGGAGTTTCCCCATCTTGGATTGTATTAGCAGTATTTGTTCAGTTACTGGTGATAAGTAAGTGTAGCAGGACTCCTCTAAAAAGCCTCTGCATCTGCCCTAGATTGCATCTGCCCTGCTCCTGCAGGTCACTTTGTAGATAGGGGGGTTGTCAAAATGTGGCAGTTTATCTGACCATGTATTCTGTACTGGCTGGTATAAATATTCTCCCATGCTACCACAATCATCGTGGGGCTACCTAGATCTTACCAGCATATTTGCCTGGCCACGTTGGATCTCTAAGTAATTAGACAAGAGAGAAATGCTATTTGCCTCTAAGCAAGCAAGCATGGCTACCTGATAACTAAAGGCAACTAAAATACAAAACTACCGTGAAGTAGATGAGACTCTTGTGAAGGCTTGGAGAAATATTTAACTGGCATTAGTATTAGTCTTTGTTACAGGGACATGCCATCTCAGAAACCCCTTCTCTACCCTATAAAAGGCATTTCCAGGCAGATCTTAGCTCAAAACATTAGCATATAATGGGGCCTGGGTGAGGTGCTGGGAGAAATTACCTAAGGGCATTTGCCCTTCCTGCTTCCCATAATAGTGGGAGGTCTGAGCCGCAAGGGTATAAAACCAGCCTGCTTCCTCTCTCTTTTTAGGGCTCTCTTTTTGGGCTCTCTTTTTTGGGCTTGCACTCTTCTTGGGAGTTTTGTCTTTGTCTCCTCTTTACAGGGCCTTAACATGTGGTGGCCACCATTTTGGCCTACACGTGGCTGGGGTTCTAGCTGGGAATCCTAAGCACCAAGTTTTTCCTATTGCTGATTAGTATGCCTAAACCTGTGATAAGTAAAGCCTTTTAAAACTGCTTGGATTCATGAGTCTTCATCCATTCCCCCCGGCATGGAAGGTAGAAGGGAACTTGCTTCCCGACACTGTCGAGGACCCCAGCGGCATTCCCTGACAAGTAAGTCATTTGGATTTTGCTGAACTCTTGAAGTCTGTCTATCTGCTGCCAGCTTGGAAATAAGGAAAGTTGGTCCCCTTTTTATTTTTGTGGATGCCAAATTTCCCTGACATGTTTCATGTCATAGTATTGTATTAGAATTTACTTTTCTTACTATATTATCAAAGTTTGTTTGTTTTTTTTTTTTTTTTATTTGGGAAATGGGTGGCCAAACCTAAGTTGCCCAGGGGCTATTCCTAGTTGTATAATTGCAGAACACTCCTGGCTGTTGTACTTGGAGTGACGCCTGTGAAGGAGCAGGCATTTATCCATGTAATATACTTCTGGCACCTAAACATTTTTTATATCGCTATCCACGATGACATAAAACAATATGCAACAAAAATAGAACAATAAAACTTATCCTTTTGAAAGGATAAGTCAACTTATCCAAGTGAAAGTTTAAGCTTTGTTTGGTCTTATGTCAGTATATGTCATCGGTTTTGTACAGTGAGGCTGTAAGTATTTTATTGAATTGAATGGTAAATATCTAGCTTTATTAAAAGCTAATTGTTTAATAATCTGCATTATAAAATACACAAGAGTTCCTAATTAATGCATTTATCATATAACACATACATCTTAAAAAACGTAAAAAACAATGATCTGCCTTTAGATGTTCTATTTTAAACTTATTTTATGACTGGTTCTGGAGAGGTAGAACAGTAGGTAGGGCATTTGCTTTGCATCTGAGTGATCCTGACTCATTCCCCAGCATCCCACATGGTGCCCCGAGTACGTACCTCCAGGGTAATTCCTGTGTTCAGAGCCCCTATTAACTTCTGAGCAAAATAGCCAATGCAATCCAATAAAAAATTCATGATTCGTTTACCTAAGCATATTATTATTATCTTCTTATTTAAGAGCTAAAACTTACTTTTCAAAAAAAGATTATTTTAGTCTTTGTAGTATTTCTATTTTGGTCTTTTTTTGTTATTGTAAAGTTTCTAGCATATTTACTAGAAAATTTACTTATAAAAGCAGAAACTATTTTTAGCTTAAGGCTAATTTTCTTCTTTAAATTTTTATTTTTTTATAGCACCGTGAGATAGACATTTACAAAGCTGTTCAACTGTTCATGTAGGGTTTCAGTCATACAATGCTGCAGCACCCATCCCTCCACCAGTGCCCATTTCCCTGCATCCCTCATTCTCCCCTCCCCCAACCTGACTCTAAGCAGTCACTTTTCTCTTTCTTTCTCTCTGTCTCTCTTTCTCTCTCTCTCCTTTCTTCTCATCTTTCTCTCCCTTCTCTTACACATTGTGGCTCACCAGACATACATTTAGGGGTTATCATGTGAATCCCTTTGCCTACACTCAATGCTCAGTTCTAGTTTGGTATTATCATTTCCAAAAATTAGTAGATCACTGGTATATATTTAAATATTTAAAAGTACCTATATTTATTTTATTTACTTACTTTACTAAGGCTAAAAATTTTGTCTTGTTTTATAAATACTTGTAAATAATTTACAGTATAACTCATGGTTCAGTTAAATTAAAGTGCCTAAACCTTTAGTTATTTTTTAAATTAGGTATAATGTGTGGCAGAGCCTAGCAAGTCAACCTTGTCCTATTTGATATGCCAAAAACCAGTAACAATTATAGACCTCATTCCCATGACCTGAAGGAATGGTCTGAGGCTCTTTGTGTTCCTGGAGTGAGCAAATGCCCTTGGGCTACACTAGCATGCAACAGACATGTGGAGATGTTACTGGTGCCCACTCGACCTGCTCCAGCAAATGGATGAACAATAGGAAGACAAGCAATACAAGTGAAAGTATAATGTGAATTGATATTTTAGAGTATTGTATTTAGATATTTCATCATTTAGTTTCCTTAAAATTATATTATTGCTTAAATTATAACCCTATATATCAGGATCAGTGGAAGCAGTTTTTCTTTTCCTTTTTTTATGAGGCTGCTTCTTAGTGTTTTCAGCACTTACTCCTGAATTTCTTCTCAGGCAATATCTTGGAAGATATGGAGGACCATATGGTGTGTCAGAGATTGAACCCAGGTCAGGTGCATGTAAGGCAACAATTCTACCCACTATATCCACTATACTATCACTCCAATATCACTCTTAATGTTTTTGCTATTATTCCACATTTCAGATTTAATGTGCTGTTTTTCATTGTTGATCATTACTTCTTTTCATTCATATCATAATCGGGTCAACAATCAACAGTTATTAGCTATAAATGGTTTTCATATATCTACTTAGAATAAAACTTTTCAAAGCTTCATTAATAAAATGTGGCAACTCATATAAGATGACATTAATGGCAGACATTATATAAAAGGTTCTTAGTATTACTGATTATTAAGTAATTTCAAATTATACCATGGTAGATTTCTGATATGTCTTCTACAAAAAGTTTAGACAGCATAGAGCAGCAAAATGTAAAATCGATTTCAAAACTTTTTTTTCAATTGCTTTATTATTGTGATTATTAATTGTTTTCTTTTAGGCATCATGATTTAAAATGTTGTTAGTTACAGATTTTTCAACAATAAACCACAACTAAAGTTTGTGCCCTGAAGTTCCCTCACCGTCATACCCTCACTTCTGGACAGAAGTTTTCAGAGCCGTGACAGTCACTTTTATAAATGCACACACACAAATTTATTACTCTGTTTATCAGTATTTATCCAAGATATGGCACGTAAAATATCTATACCTTAATGTTTGAAGCCATGTGATCATGACAAATGATTATTTGCATATATCTCACATATTTTTATGCCCGAATATAATATTTTCCTTTATTATATTTGAGCTTTAAAGTGGAGATCAGTAATGAGTTTCTAATACCCTAATGGCTGGGTATAAATCAACTGACACAAGTGATATTCTATGCTTAGGGCCCAGGAAAATGTTCAATGTTAGCCACATTTAGAAAAATTATATATTTTAAATCCCATGAGTGAATAAAACACTATGTGAATCAATGTTTTTTCTAGATTTGTTAATTTTCAGTTTGTTTTCTTTATTTTCTATCAATAATTATTATACTTATATTGTTTATGGTTGGTCACATCAGGACATTCCTGGTTCTGTATTCAGGAATCATTTCTGATAGTGCTAAAGGTCTGCATGGGTTTCTAGAGATTGAACTCAAGTAGGTGATACAAAAAGACAAGCACAGTACACAGTGAAGTATTTCTCCAGACTCTAGCTAAATAACCTTGAATGAAACCTAATATAAAATGATACTTAAGTTTTAAAGGTTAATAGCTATTTCAAATTTATCAAATTATGTGTTAAATATGTTTGGCTTGCTAAATATTAACTGCACTACAATAAATACATTTTAAGAAATCCTCAGTCAAGTTTGTAGTACCTATTTCTTTACATAAAACAAAGTGCTTTGAGTGTTCCATTTGAATATTTTAAATTCCAATTCACAAATTTTCATAAAACAAAACCTTTTCTTATTCCTTGGAAAGACAATGCAGATCAATTGCTCTGGTTGTCTCATATATTAAATTTCAACTTCAGCCCAGTTGTACACTCTGATTTCATTTACCACTTCAAGTTTTAAATCTAGATTTTTTTCTTTACATTATTATAAATCAAGAATTAATGAGTTTTAATAAACAGTATTCTATTAAATGATTTATTTATTTAGTATGCAGACTTGTTTTTATTTTTTCTAGCTTGTCAAATATTAAAACTAGAACTATTCTAAACTTTGAAAATGTGCATGGTATAGTATAAAGCTAAGTACTAACTCACAAGACTTCAGTCCCCACCACCACATGGTCACCTAAGCATCAGCAGCTGCAGTCCTGGAGGTCTCTAAGCTGACTGAGGAGGCTTGGAAATCCTTGTCACCCCATGACTTGATGAGCTTTGTATCTTGAACTTCACATGTGGTATATTTAGAATAGCTTGTTGGCCAAAACAATCTGTGGTTTTTGTCAACCCATGGTTTTGGAGGTCACTAATTTTTTTTTTCGGTTTTTGGGTCACATCTGGCAATACTCAGGGGTTACTCCTGGCTCTGCACTCAGGAATTACTCCTGGTGGTGCTCGGGGGACCATGTGGGATGCCGAGGATTGAACCTGGGTCACCTTGGGTAATTCAAATGCCGTATCTGCCGGACTATTGTTCCGGCCCCAGATTTACTTTTAACTTAAAATAAAATTAAAAAAAAAAAAACTTAAACGAAAATATGTCACTTGTCTTCCGTTGTTCATGGATTTGCTCGAGCAGGCACCAGCAACGTCTCCATTCATTGGAAATAAGGTCCACCATTGTTACTGTTTTTGGCATATCGAATACAGCACGGGTAGCTTCGCCCGGAGGCTCTGTCATGGCTCTGGGTTCACCCTAGGGGGCCCAGTATTTTTCTATTTCAGACCATCAACCATCCAGGGCCCATGGGGGCAGAGCCCTGGGTATAGACAAGCCTGTCTCCTGTCTGCCACCCGCCAACACAGCCAGGCACTTCAGCCACACCTGCAACACCTCAAGGAGCAGGGATAACTATCAATACATTATGTAAAGCTATCTTCATTATTACATGTATCTCTACCCAATGTCTACAATGAAATCTAAGCACAAATTCTCTTTTTTTTTGCTTTTTTTTTCTGGGTCACACCCAGCAATACTGCTCGGGGGACCATATGGGATGCCAGGGATCAAAGCCGGGTTGGTGGGGGGGGGGGGGGGAGGGGAGAGAGAGAGAGAGAGAGAGAGAGAGAGAGAGAGAGAGAGAGAGAGAGATGGTATAAAGAAGTACATCTTAATAGATGTGTATTCATGGGGAGAAACATATCATAACTTCAAAGGTTTCATGCAATCTAGATGGTACCCATAGGGTCCTTTTTATTTATCATGTGCACCAGGTTGAGTATCTTATCCTCTGCTTACTGAAAAGGTCATGCTCTACTGCTTGAGGGTAAACTCGTATGATCCTTTAATCTTAAATGGTAGTCTCAATGTAGCCAGAGTGGTAGTCTTCTGGTAATTTCTAACCATTCCATGCTGGGACCAGTGGGTATTAAGAGTAATTGTGCCCAATCTAGATAACATTGAAATCATAGTAGAGATTATGATAATATTTGAGAAGTTATTAATTCAGAGACAAAGTGATTCCTGTACGTGCCACACCCTCCATCACTGTTTCCATAGAGATCTCATTAGCATGAACCCTGGCTTAAGGACATGTAAATAGCTTAAACTGTAAGTAGATTAAACAGCAAAGATCCTAAAGTAGCTAGGCTCTGTCATCCAATAGGTGCCACTTTTTGATATTTTCCTTAAGAAAGGTAGTTTTCTAGAGGCACACTGATTATTTTATTTTCCCGGAGGTGGTAAGCCAAAAGTGCATTTTCACAAAATCAGTATAAATTTCAAATATAGTTTCTGGCTCCCTTCAGAGTTGTTAATTTTTATTAAAAAAAGCAATCACTATGCAATTTTCTTAATATGGATATTTTTGTTGTGATAATTTTGGTGCAAGCTGTGCACATGAATCCAATCTCAGAACTTGTGTTTAGGGGCTAGTGATAAGACAGTAGGTAAGTGTTTGTCTTGCACATGTCCAACCCGCCAAAATGAAAATATATCATCGGATAACTAATTGTTAGTTACTTTTCTTTAAGACCAAATGTACTTTTTCAGTTTTATTCTATAGGGGAAATATGTAAAAACCTGGGATTTTAGTTTCTAGGACTACATTACTTTGTTATTTATACTTATTTAACATGCAATAATTTGCTTTCAGTTCAGGTACTGAGATAACAGTTATATAATAGAGAAATAAAGTGAGGGGTCTTCTCTTATAAATACCTTTCTGGTGCTGGAAAAATACAAAGAAGGTAGGGCCCTTGCCTTTCACATGACTGATAACTTTTGATTCTAGCTCCCCATTTAATTTTCCTAGGATCATACGAGCAGGTGTAATTCCAGAGTGCAGACTGCAGGAGTAATTCCTGAGAATCTCCATATGTGCTCCCCAAAACGAACAACTATTTGAAATAAAGAAGTTAATTACTGTGGAGTTTAAGACAAGTAAGAAAGTGAACAGTGATATAAACATAAATGGGTCAGTGCACTTAAATAAAGATAAGAAATACTATATATACAGAACCTCTGTTCAGCCTCAAGTTAGAAAATAATAGTAAGAAACTCTTGCCTAATGAATTGATAGTTTAAAATCAATTTTCTTTTAAAAAGGGAAACTATCAGATAAAATTTTACTGTAGGATTGTAGGGTTTGGTTGAATTCTCAGATTCTTCTTCAGGTTTGGGCTAACTTTCAGTTCTCTTACTCTATTAGAACAGAAAAGTTCAGAAAAAATACGCGTTGAACATTCCTAGTAGATTTTCATTCCAATAGCTCCTTCTACAATTATATGAGCTCTAGTATCTATAATAGTTCAATTATTAAGTATATTGTCAGTTTTACTTCTTGTATTCTCATATATTGATGATAAATTAGGGGGAAATAACACTTTTATGGAGTAACGCACTTATTACATTAATAATTTTGAGACATTGCAGTAGGATAAGTTTTACAAGTGGTTGGTTTCTTTTCTTCCCAGTCTACACTTTATTTACAACAATTGCAATCGAAATTAAGAACCATGGCAGAGACAAATGAGGACCCTAAAACTTATGTGTGAGATAAAATTTGACATAAGAATCATTTGAATTTGTTTTTAATAATACATAGCACAGAGGTGGAACAAACTTTTCAAACCTAAAAGAAAATTGAATCCATAGTGGGAGCTTTAGGTGGAAGAGGAAAGACATAAAGAAACCTAACACTGATGAACTTTCTGTTTCTTTTAAACTTGTAATCAAATGAAAGTATGTACATGACTTTATTCTAAATTACCAATATAAAGACATTTCACTGTGTTATTATTTTAATGTTAAATATTATTTAATATATAGAAAGTTTCCCCAATTGATAAAATTTACATAAATTTTATACATATTAAAATCCATACACTTTTTAATATGTATAAAATTTATTGATAAAAATGACACAATAAAAGGCATTGTAATGAAATCATTTATTGTCTTCATCCTAATTAAGGTCTCTAACAGAAGCAAGACTATCCAAACTTAGCTCTATATTAAATATGCTATTCCCAATCTAAAAACAATTATATATAATATATTTTGAATTTATGGTTTTATATTTATATTTAAATTTTTAAATATATAATTTAAATATATATTTAAAGCATTTGTTTATTTATTTAAAATATTTATTTATATATTAAATTATATATTTATATATACTTTTGTAAGTAAATATATATTTATATTTAACTTTTATATTTTAAATTTATATCATATGTTTTATAAAAAGTAAATTTATAAATTATATTTATGCATAGTCTCAAGTTTTTATCTGACAGCATTTTAAAATTTGAGACAGAAGATAGTACAATGGGGGAGAGTGCATGCCTTGTGCAATTTTCAGCATTTCTTCCTGAGGCATCACAGGAGTGATTCCTATGTGCTGAATCTAGAGTAATCACTGAGTATCACTGGGTCTGGCCACAAAACCAAAATAAATAGGAAAACAATCAATTCATTCGTTAAAATAAAATTTGCATTCAACAATCTTAATAACTGACCTGAGTAATATATTCCTTTGTCTGTTTCCTAAGTTAAGTTGACTCAAACATCAACATTTCCAAATTATTTCTTGAAAAGATGTGTTATTAAAAAATAACTGAGGGCCGGAGTGATAGCACAGCTGGGAGGGCATTTGCCTTGCATGCGGCTCACCTGGATTTGATCCCCGACATCCCATATGGTCCCTGGGAACATCGCCAGGAGTAATTCCTGAGCATAGCCGGATATGACCCAAAAAAACAAAAGTATAAATAAATAACATTGAGACTTTTAAAGGAAGAGATTCTGCAACATTATGTATTTGAGATTAACTTTAAGGACTTAACTGATTTAATGATAAACCACCATCCCTTGTTTATATTAAGTATTCATTTATATGGCAGTGATACATAATAACAAACTGCTCTTTTTTTTTGCTTTTTAGGCAACATCCAGCAGTGCTCATGGGTTACTCCTGGCTCTGCCCTCAGGAATTATTCCTGCCAAAGCAGGGGGCATATGGGATGCCAAGGATCACACCCTGGCCAGGCCTCCTCTCTGTGCTATCCGTCCTGACCCCCTAAGCTGCATTTCTTTATGCCAACAAGAGTAATTCATGGATTCATAATAGCTTTAGTTACACAATAGTTTCTTTATGACAATAATTTCAAAAGTTTATGATTCATTGATTTCATTAAAGGTTAATAGAATAAAGCTTAGGACTTAGAGCAAAATAGACCAATTCTGCGGTTTTCAAAGCGCATTTCCTCTGGTTAATATAACGGCACCATGTGTGCTGAGATCAATCTCAACTCTTCTGGCACAGGCTCAACGTGACGGGTTCTTTCTGTTCAAGTGTCTTTTCTTGCTGGGAAAGTAAAACATTGACAGTCAATGAACCTCTTATTTGGAGTGTTTATGTGGAATCCCTGACCAAATCAAAGTTGTTTTCTTTAGTGTTGTAACATTTTTAACTTTCAGTAAAAGCAAAAGTGAGGTTTATATTATTCTGTTATAGCTCTTTGGCAGAGGGAGGATCTCTGCGCCCTTAAACCCATTTGGGGTTTAGGAAGATGATATGTGCATCAGTGGGTGTACAAGGTTCCATCCCCTACTCTTCAGCCCGTTCAAACCCCTCTTTCTCCCCTTGTGTTCTTGTCCATTGTTTCTGAAATGCATACAGGGCAGATAGTTTTCTCTAGGTGGCTCTATCTGTGGAAGAAGAAAGTGTTTGACTCTTTCATTTGACGTTCTGGGTAACACCCAGCAATGCTGTGGAGTTACTCCCTGGCTCTGCACTCAGAAATTACTCCTTGCACTGCTACTGGAACCATATGGGATGCCTCAGATGGAACCAGAGTCCTCAGTGTGCAAGGGAAATGCCCTACACCTTGTACTATGGCTCAAACCACAAGAGTTTGGCTCTTTCATAAGTCTTACTTAAGTTACTGTAAGGAACTATGCATGCATCAGGTTATCAGTAGCAAGTATTGTATTTTTCACTATAAAGACACGGTTTTTCTTTATAAACTGGCACTTCACCTGTAAGTGAATAAATGTGACATAACTAAGCAGTTTTCAAATATTCTAATCATTATGCCCTGATAGTTTATCAAACTAGAAATGTTATGAAACTTTGCAAAACTGTCTCCCTTACATAGGTAAAAAATAAAATGTTATTATAACTTAAAATAATGAAAAAATTAGAAACATAGTGTTCTATTAGCTAAAAGCTAACAGGAAAGGCACACACATAATAATCTCTCATTACCTGCACTGCAATCCCTAATTCCCAAAGAGAGAAAGAAAGAGAAAGGGAGAAAGCAAAACTTCCTGCCATAGAGACAGGCTTGGGGTGGGGAGGGTGGCAGGACATTGGTGGTGGGAAATGTTCGCTGTTTGAGGGCTGGGTGTTGGGACACTGTATGACTGAAAACTGATCACGAATAGCCTTGTAACTATCTCACGGTGGTTCAATACAAAATTAAAATAAATAAAAATAAAAATTAAATTTTACCACTTAGATGTGTAATTTACTTGATATGAGAATACTATTTTCTTAACTGACTTGAAATTCAACTTCCTCACTGGAAAACATAGATTTTATCAACAATTTCTATGGGAATCAAGTAAAAGACCATTAGCCGAAGATCATCCAAATATGCAGCCTTAGAAATTCTTAATTTTTTCATCACCAGAAAATAATGATGCCGAAAGCTAACTTATTTTTCTTCAGAAGTAGGTTCATTCCACCAGAACCTATCTTCTACTAGCAATTTTACAAAGAAATCTGCTCCTCAGGTCATGGGAGGGAAAAATCGGCGTGTGTGAGTGTGCACGTCTTTTCCAATTAATGTTAAAGGCAGAGTTTAGGAGAGATTAGGTTGTTTTTCTTGTTATTTACTTCTCTTTTCATTTATTCTACGCTTCAAGCACATCCCTGCAGAGCTATTCTCAGGGTCTATCTGAGCTACAGGAATTTTTTGATTATGGAAATGAACACCACATCTAACAGCTCTGCAGCAAAAGAAAACCGCAAAGGAGTGAAATCAGACTGGAGCTCAGCTAACAAAGCCTACAGGGACTTCCGCTTATCATTTCTCACACATGGAGCTGAGAAACCTTCATTCGGAATGTCATGAATCTGCTGTAAATTTGTTTCACTCAATTTCATACTTACAGCTCTGTGTGTGAGTGCATGTGTGTGTGTTTGTTGCACAGGTGTTTGGCATGCAACTTAATATTGTTGCAACTTAATATTTCTTTTATCTATAACGTAATTTAGAGGGAAACAAGAAGTATTTAGAAAAGATTCCAAATTAAACTATTTTAGGATATACTTATAATGGGTGTAGTCAGAAAGTCCTTAACAACTATCGCATATCATATAGTACATAAACTATGAATGTATTCACTTCTATTCCTTGATAGTTCTATTGTGATACTATCTCTATTGTAACCATATATTGTCCCTGAGAAAGCAGAGCCCAATATATGCATATACTGGGCTTTGTTTTCCTTTGCTAGATGCATTAAAAGCTTGCTCATTTCCACTTAATTGTTGGTTGTAAGGCTCTCTAAGGCGGATGAGCTCAATTAAGATCCCATCTATTAATTGAACAATATACTCGTTTTCCTAGACCCTAATTTAATACATTATTCTCCAGTATCCCTGTTCAATATTCACAGGAAGAAGAAAAAGATTAGATAACTGAAATTACTTTTGCTCTTCAGTTCAAGACAATAGAGAAAACTTTAGGACTTTTAAGTAAAGGTTTTTGAACATGGGTTCAAAAGTTCATTTAGGTGTTCAGCAATAAAAAGGGATCTTGCCTTGATGTGGCTCTTCCAAAGGTTGATCTATGGCTTCACATAACACTCCCTAAGTCCCATCAGAAATTTTTCCTGAGCCTGGAACCTGAGTAAAACCAGAGCATAGCTGAGTATAACCCCAAATCAAACAAAACAAATGTTCATTAAGAGATCATCTGTATTATGCAGATTATTATTGTGTCACACACATAATCAAGGTCATAAATTAGCATCAAGAGGCTATTTTACCTATTCTGTAATTCTCTCTCTGGGAGAGGAACCTTGGTTTTAGGTTCTTTACATTTAATATTCTGTCTACGTTAATACATTATTTTGAGAGACTCACAGACACCGGCCCCCTGGCCGCTGCTCATGAGGTGCCCAGGAGGGATGGCGGGTTCTAGCCCTGGCCCGCCACCCCAGCAGAGTCTTGCAACAAGCCAAATGACCCCCACTCCATGAGGGCCTCCATTTTCCACATCTGGACTTCTTTCTTGTCAGAACTCCACCCAGCAGACCAGCCTATTACAGCCTGGCTCGCACAGCCACGGTTCATCAATAAATGCTGGACTTAGAGATGACTACAAGAGTATGTTACCTGCACGGCAGAGCCTGGCAAGATACCCGTGTTGTATTTTATATGCCAAATACCAGTAACAATTATAGACCTCATTCCGGAATGAATTGAGGCTCTTTATGTTCCTGGAGCAAGCATATGCCCTTGGGCTCTACTAGCATGAGACAGGACATATGGAGATGTTACTGGGGCCCGCTCAAGCAAATCGATGATGAACGGGAAGACAGTGATACAGTGATTACATTATTTTGTTGTTTGTAGAGTCTCATTAGAGAAATTTGCTCTCAATCATATTTTTCCTCAAATGTGAAGTTTTTCTTCTCTTTGCTGCGCTAATGAGTCTGTCTCTTATTAGGTTCTAGATGTTTTATTGCACTGTGCCTTTGTATCGCTATGCTCCAGCTTGTTCTGATCATCACTGTGGTCCTTGGATCACTGCGCCCATCTCTGTCTTCAGGCTGGCATATTCTTTAACTAGCTTTTCTGTCCTCTTTCTTTTTTTATTTTTTTAAATTTATTTATTTTTTTGGAAAATTCTTCCTCCCTCCTCCCTCTGCTTCTCTTTCTCTGGTTGTCTCTATCTCTCTCTCTTACACACTGTTACTTGTAATACATACATTTAGGGGATATCATGTATATCACTTTTCCTATGTTCTGTGTTCTGTTCTAGCCTGGCATTACCATTACCAACAATTATTAGCACACTGCCCAAAATCTGACCTCCATATACCAATACGACTTGTCAATGATTGGAATATAACACCACTGTGTAGAGGTCATAGGATTATTTTAAATGGAATATTTAAGTGGAGCCAGAGTATAATACAGTGGAAAAGGCTCTTGCCTTGCACATGGTCTACTGGAGTTTGATCCTCAACATACTATGTGGTTCCAGACCTTCCTAGAAGTCAGTCATGAATTCATAGCCAGGAGTGTCCCAGGCAGTGCTGGGTATGCCCACCCCTGAAGAAATATATCCCTAAAATAATAATATAAAATCTTTTTGCAAATTAGATAATGAATGATGTAATTAGGAAACCTCTTGGATTTTTTGTGAGTTTCTGTTTATATGATTGAGTTTCATACTTTTCATTGTGCTGGAGCTCATATGTATGAGGGATGAGACACTGGTCAATCCTCTCAATAGTGGGTGTGGTCTTAAATATTCTCTAGTGGTATCTGCTCCAGTTGGGATTCTGACTTGACTGTATACTATTTGCTGTCATCCTCAGCCACGTAGTTGAATACAGGTGGGCTTGGGACCATGGAAATTAGCCCGGGACTCTGGCTCCATTCAGATTAAATTGTGACTGATCAATACTGGTCATTAAGTCATTCTTGACTCTTCATCTTGTATCCATATCACAGATCTGTCTCTCACATAAGCAGTGATATTTTTGTTCCAATTTCAGTAGTTGAACTGCTTATATGGTCTTTCCTATATTTTAATATTATTCCTCTAGACACTTTATTGAAAATATTGAATATTAACAAATTTCACTGCATCGATTGATGTAGTCATTTAGTTTTGATCATTACTTTTATTCATGTAACATGTATATTAAGTTATTTTCATATTATGAACCATCTTTGCAATATCACACATTTTAGTTACTTTTATTTTGAGACAAAACAATATTCAAGACTGTGATAACCCCAGATTTGTTCTTTAATGTGATCGTTTGAACATATTCAGAAAGAAAAACTTAATTAGTTTCATACGTAAATATATTTAAGGTTTTTTGTTCAAATCTTTATCTTTTTCTATGCCAAGTTAATGTGGCTTATAATAAATTACATGTGTGTAACTTTAAATATATTATCATAATTTTGCATTCTTTCTATTTCTTAAGCTTTCTACTTAATTTGATTTATAGCTTTCTCAAACCTAATGGATACACCTAAATAGATAATTTAAGTAAAGATAATAATCCTAACAAAATTTTCATTCTCACTTTGCCCCTGAAATATCTTTTGAGATTATATTTTATTATTTTAACTATATGGACCCGAGACAGTTCCAAATGACAGAGGCATGCCTTGTAAACAGAAGTCCTTGAATTTAATCCTAACACCAAATGACCCCTCTTGAATCTGGAATATTTCATCAAACCTTTGGTATGAAATTCAAATATATCTATCTTTTCTTATTTTACTTTAATATTATTATTTTGATATCAAATCTAGAAATACTTTTAATTCTTAGCATGTACTTTTTTGCCACACAAAAAATTTGAATTTAATATAGTTCCAATAGTTTATTTATGAGAGCTTTCTACTGAGAGTATGCCACCTACACAGCAGAGCCTGGCAAGCTACCCGTGTTTTATTTGTTATGCCAAAAACTAGTAACAATTATGGACCTCAATTCCATAACCTGAAGAATGGCTTGAGGCTTTTCCAGTCCCTGGAGCAAGCAGATGCCCTTGGGCTACACTTGCCTGTGACAGAATGTATGGAGATGTTACTGGTGCTCGCTCAAGCAAATCTATAAACAACGGGAAGACAGTGATACATTGATACAGTCATAGTTTATTTTGTTTTGGTTGTCTTTGCCA
Source organism: Cryptotis parvus (assembly GCA_021461705.1). NCBI lineage: Eukaryota > Metazoa > Chordata > Mammalia > Eulipotyphla > Soricidae > Cryptotis > Cryptotis parvus. The sequence continues at coordinate 5,447 of JAJIBD010031108.1, read as the reverse complement.
TTGCTGTCATAATATTGTAAAAACCTTTAAGTTTTTACATGTCTTGGGGCATTCTGCCTTTATTTTATTCAATATATTTTATGAATGTGGACAAAACACATTTATTTAAAGAAAAGGAGGCAGCCCCTTCATTAACAATAGGGTTAAATATTGTCATTGTGACCTTTACCATAAATTTATATCAAAAGGAATACTGTAGGGCCGGAGTGATAGCAGAGTGGTTAGAGCAATTAGTTTGCATGTGGCCGATTCCCTCCAACTGACGTTCTATCTGCAGCATCCCATATGGTTCCTTGGACATGACTAGGAATATTTCCTGAGTTGAGAGACAGGAGTAATGCCTAATTATTGCTGGGTGTGACCCAAATAAATCAAAAAAAAAAAGTAATGAATAAATAATAAATAAAATGAATACTGTAATCATCAAACTACTCCATGCAAAGTATAAAGTATCTGAATAATTTTGTCATATGTGCATACAAAAAGAACTGTTATTTATAAACACAGAACTCTAATATACAGTGGGTTTGTATTCTAAAATTAGCATAGGATTTGACTATATTAAGTAAATTCAAACACTCTCATCATTGAAATAATCGCTGACTTTTTTCAATGAGAATTGTGGATATTTTATGAGCATATCCCTACTAATTCCTAAGCAGAGTAGATTTCAATAATTTTTTTCAGACATCATGAGAGAAAAAAAAAGTCCGCTCTACTTATTCCAGTAAAATTACTGTGAATAGAGGAGTTAATTCACACTACAGAATATTTACTTTAAAGTTCTCACTCAAATGTAACACTGTAAGTGGTGCTCTTTTGTGGGATTTCAAATTTATTTCCAGAATCATCAAGCACTACACTTATGGAAATATTCAAACCTTAGCTCTTTATTTTAATTGAGCCAGACTGTGCCAAAGCAGCAAAGCCAAAACTATGGCTCTGGATTTTGAGAAAACAGACATATTTTTGAGTGACTTAACAAGAGAAAACCATAAAGTAAAATCTACCTCCGCAGTGGTGGGACTAGAGAACTTTCTATGGCATTAGTAGGTGAAAGAAATATGAGGAAGTCATTTTTCTAAGTCTGGTTAGAATGTTTTCAACATAGTCAGTAATGGAAGAATGGTTTTCTAATTTCTGTGAGTGAATTGACTTTCAGCTCCATTTTTTCTCACTAATTTTGGTAGCATGCAAAAACAGAATGTATCTGAAATTCGGTGCTATTATAACGCAAAATTCTATGGGAGTCTTTCTCACTGGTCCTCTGCTGAGCAAGGTTCTAATATGTGTCCATAGGCTCTATAAACTAACTTACAGAAAATTTATTAGAAGCTGCTTAACCTAAAGTCATGCTGTCTTTATTGTTTCAGTTAGGACCTGTGGTTTCAAGATTTTGCTCCAAACAAGGTGATAGTTCATATTCCAGTCATATATTTAATCATCGGCAGCAAAACAAAGAAGGTACAATTAAAACATTTAGTTTTAATATATGAATATATAATCTTAGTTTCTAATTGAAAGTTTGAAATAAATACAGTATTTCTGCATGATGATATAACTGTATTACACCCATGACAAAATTTGATATAGAAGGTTCTGAGCAATAGTACAGAAAGAAGGTGAAGGGATTGCCTTGTATGTGGCTGACTTCATATGATTCCCCAGGTCGATCACGGTGATCCCCGAGCAGAGACAGGAATAGACACTGAAGACCACAAAATTGAGTTCCAATATAAACACACACACACACACACACATACATAAATATGGTAACTATAAATATGTTTAAAAACATATATATGATAACTAAATGTATACATATATGTTGGCTAAAAGAAAATTTGATGTAGAATTTGATATCAAAAATCAAAATAAGCCATAATTTCTGAGTGTATCACAAAGTACTTTGAATTCCATCCATATCTTTCATTAATGTCATTTACAAGTTCTCTAAAGCAGAATTCTAGTTAAGCTCATAATTATTAGAAAAAATGAATATGCTCTACATAGGCATATATAAAATTATATATATATATATATGTGTGTGTGTGTGTGTGTGTATATACATATAATGTTCTTATAGATGGTCGATGGTCTTACATAAAGACTGGTTCCCCTGGGGTGAACCCAGAGTGACGGCAGAGTCTGGCAAGCTACCCATGGTGTATTTTATTTTTTCTTTTTTGGGTCACACCCGGCAATGCTCAGGGTTTACTCCTGGCTCTGCATTCAGGAATTACTCCTGGTGGTGCTCGGGGAACCTTATGGGATGCTGGGGATCGAACCGGGGTCAGCCGCATGCAAGGCGAACACCCTCCCTGCTCAACTACTGCTCTGGCCCCAATGCAGTAGTGTATTTGATATGCTAAAAACGTAACAATAGTGGACCTCATTCTCAACAAATGGAGAGATTACTGGTGCCCACTTGAGCAAATCAATGAACGATGGGAAGACAAGTGACAAGTGAAGTGACATATACTTATATATGTTTCACATGATCATGTAATAAAATGCTGTAGCCTAATCAATATAAATAATATATGTTTAAGTATTTTATTTTCCATCGTATAATGGAGTATATATTCTATATTTATATATGTACTTATGTCTAAGAATTTATGTATCATTTATATTTTTAAATCATGTACAATGATTAAGGAGGAAGTAATAAATTTCTTATTAACCCTTGGTGGTTCTTTTTTATTATTTTCTCTGTGTACAATTTTATAATTTAAATTAGAGCATTTTGATTACATTAAGTTAAAATTTCATATCATGTACTATGCTGTTGCCTAAAGAAATCTAAAATTTAATGAAGGAAAGCAAGTATGGGATTATTACTTTGTCTTACTTAGTATAAGAACACTAAAACTCCATTTTTCATGATTTATTCATGTTTAAATAAATATTAACAACGAAATACTTAATTATTTAATTTATTTATCTAATTAATTATCAATTTATTATCAAATAGAACATTCATTTGGCAATTTTTCATGAGTTATCATACTGTGAAAATTAACACTAATGAAGTCTCAATCTAAGAAAGTTTAAAGTGTCAAGAGTGCATAGATATACATTAACAAAAATGCTTCCTCTATTGAAAAGTAAGTGTAAAAGCTTTGAGATTATCTTTAAACACCTTTATGTGACCATTCATTTAAAGTGTATTAACTGCAGCAGCATATAAATAACCTTTTTTAGATCAATTATAGCAATAGCAGAAAAGCATAAATTTTAAAATAATACATCATCCACATGATAGAAATGACATTAAATACAATTTTTTTCTCATACACATATTTATAAAAAACGTGTTTGCCCCTTCTGTGTAATTGCCACAACCTTTTGTGCATACAACAATACACATGCATTATCTTTTTTTTTTTTTTTTTTTTGCTTTTTTGGTTTACACCTGGAGATGCTCAGGGGTTGTTCCTGGCTTTGCACTTATGAATTACTCCTGGCAATGCTCAGGGGTCCCATATGGTATGCTGTGGATTGAACCCAGGTTGACTGCATATAAGGCAATTACCTACCCACTGTTATTGCCCTGGTTCCACACATGCATTATGTTAAAAATAAGCCAATCCTTATTTGCAGTAAATATTATGAATATTACTGTAAATATACCTGTAAATATAATTGTGAATTAATTGCTATTTCATATAATTCATTCATATATATTTACCCTTTGGGTAAATCACTTTTTTAAAATTTATCATTTTTCTGCAATTTTTATTGATATTTCGAGCCATATTTGCTGACCTTAGTGTGCTACTTTTTGTGCGGCAGACCTCTTCATTATGCCTCAGTTTTTTGTACTGATGAAAATTCCGTGAGTATCTCGATGGAATCATTTATATTTCAATCTTTACTAATATCACTTGAATCACTTGTCTTTCCGTTTTTCATCGATTTGCTTGAGGGAGCACCAGTAACATCTCCATATGTCCTGTCCCATGCTAGTATAGCCCAGGGCATCTGCTTGCTCCAGGAACACGTAGAGCCTCAAACCAATTCTTCAGGTCATGTGAATGAGGTCTATAACTGTTACTTGTTTTTGGCATATCAAATACAACCAGGTATCTTGTCAGGTTATGTGGGAGAACAATCACTACAGTGTATAAATGTGAGAGATCCTTGGAAGGACCTCATCTTAACATCCATTATTGTCTAAGAATATCAAGTTGGGCCAAGCAGCGCAGCTGTGGTTCTGGAGTGGTAGGGTCTGGAGTGTCTGTCTTCTGGTGTTGCCAGCGTAGCTGTGGGTCTGGAGTGTCTTTTTTTCTGGTTGCTAGGTGTGGTGGTTGGGAAGTCGCAGCCACGCCCTCCTCCATGGAGTTGGAAGAAATTGTGATATATTCGGAAGGAGAGGAGGGGAGGGGAATGATTGTGTAGTAAGAGGTTGATATTAAAATACAATTCTGATAAAATTTCAATCTTATTATACACATTTTTTGATAGTGTGTGTGTGTGTGTGTGTGTGTGTGTGACTCATTGTCAATATGCTTAGTCCTAATTCTTCACTTACACCAGGACAACACCCAGTGGTGCTGGGGACTAAGTTCATGCAGTGCTAGAGACAAAACTCAGGGTGTTTCATATATAAGATTTCATTGCCCTGAAGTTTATTTTTATTTTGTAAATATACACATATCCTCCTTCTAGTGAGGCAAGTGAAGAGGGTTAGGCTGTCTCTTCCTTTTTTGGGCGTGTCTACCATGGCATGTGCACAATATCCTTTAAAATTCTGGATATTGTAAAGCTGCTGATCCAAATGAGGAACATTATACTTTTTAACATCACTATAAACTGCTCAGGGGCTAAGTGAATAAAGGTTATTTCAATTTTTTTTAACAACATGACCAAACTAAAAGAGATTTTAAAGCACAAGACTTAGAACTACCTAATCCTCAAAATAAAGAAAACAATAATCAGTAAGAAAAAAAATCTCTTATTTTAAAGGTGATGACCACAGACAAATAGGTATTATGTTCAATTGTATCAATATTTTTGGAAATAAAATAGATATATAATGTTAAATATATAGACTGCATAATTGTTTTGATGCAGGTGGGCCTCATGGGTGGCTTATGTGAGGCTGGAAGGGGAGAGAGATGGTCGCTTTCTCCCCCAGCCACATCTGCCACCCAAACCTGCTGGGCAGGCTTAGGACTGCTAATGTTTGTGATGAGCCCCTGCACGGCGTGGGCCTGAGCCCCACCAGCCCCATGAAGTGGCCGTCAAGCCACACCTGATGTCCCCCTTGATCTCTAGGCACGGGAGCTGATCCCCAACACCCGAGGTTTCTCGGGGAGCCACGGACTCAGGCTGGAGCGAGGAATTGCTCTTTGCAGGAAAGGAAAGTCAATCCTAGGCCTTACCCAGCATTGCCTCAGGGTTCTTGTCTTCCCTCACAGAAAAGAATTTTCAGGAGTCAA
>JAJIBD010031107.1:0-22131 GCA_021461705.1 Cryptotis parvus | reverse complement strand
CTGTTTTCTTCTTGTGGAGTGCTACCAGTGCCTGATATATCCTGGATATTAACCCCTTGTCAGATGGGTATTGGGTGAATATCCTTTCCCACTCTGTGGATTGTCTTTGTATCTTGGTCACCGTTTCTTTTGAGGTGCAGAAGCTTTTCAATTTTATATAATCCCATTTGTTTATCATTGCTTCCATTTGCTTGGTCAGTGGTGTGTCGTCTTTAAAGATACTTTTCGTTTCGATGTCATAGAGTGTTTCTCCTATGTTTTCTTCGATGTACCTTATAGATTCATGTCTGATATAGAGATCTAGAATCCATTTTGATCTGACTTTTGTGCATGGCGTTAGAAGGAGGTCTAAGTTCATTTTTTTACATGTGGCTGCCCAGTTTTCCCAGCACCATTTGTTGAAGAGGCTTTCTTTGCTCCACTTAATATTTTTTTGCTCCTTTATCGAAGATTAAGTGGTTGTATATTTGTGAGTGCGTTCCAGGATACTCAGTTCTATTCCATAGGTCTACGGGTCTGTCTCTATACCAATACCACACTGTCTTAATTACAACTGCTCTGTAGTAGAGCTTGAGGTTGGGGAAAGTGATGCCTCCCATCTTCTTTTTTCCCAAGGATTGCTTTAGCTATTTGTGGGGTTTTATTATTCCATACAAATTTCAGGAGTGTTTGTTCAATTTCTTTGAAGAACATCATGGGTATCTTTATAGGGACCGCATTGAATCTGTATAAAGCTCTAGGGAGTATTACCATTTTGATAATGTTAATCCTTCCAATCCATGAGCAGGGAATGTGTCTCCATTTCCTCAGGTCTTCTTTTATTTCCTGAAGTAACGTTTTGTAGTTTTCTTTGTAGAGATCCTTTACATTCTTTGTCAAACTGATTCCTAGGTTTTTGATTTTCTGTGGTGCAATTGTGAATGGGATAGTTTCTTTAATGTCCCTTTCTTCTCTTTCGCTGTTTGCATATAGGAAGGCCATTGACTTTTTGGGTATTGATTTTGTACCCTGCTACTCTACTATAAGAATGTATTATTTCTAGGAGCCTCTTGGTAGAGAGTTTTGGGTTTTCCAGGTATAATATCATGTCATCTGCAAATAGTGATAACTTGGCTTCTTCCCTTCCTATCTGGATGCCCTTAATGTCTTTTTCTTCCCTGATTGCTATAGCAAGTACTTCCAGTACTATATTGAATAGAAGTGGTGAGAGTGGGCAGCCTTGTCTTGTCCCTGATCTTAAGGGGAAGGCTTTCAGTTTTTCCCCCATTGAGAATGATGCTCGCTGTGGGCTTGTAGTAGATGGCCTGGATTATCTTGAGGAAGGTTCCTTCAATCCCCATTTTACAGAGAGCTTTCATCATGAACGGGTGTTGAATCTTGTCAAATGCCTTCTCTGCATCTATTGATATGATCATATGGTTTTTTATTTTTCTTTTTGTTGATATGATGTATTATGTTGATTGACTTGCGGATGTTGAACCATCCTTGCATTCCCGGGATGAATCCCACTTGGTCATGGTGTACAATCTTTTTGATGACTCTTTGGATTCTATTTGCTAGTATTTTGTTGAAGATCTTAGCATCTGTATTCATCAGGGAGATTGGTCTGTAGTTTTCCTTTTTTGTGACATCTTTGTCTGCTTTGGGTATCAGGGTGATATGTGCCTCGTAAAAAGCTATTTGGGAGTATTTCTGTTTCTTCAATTTGCGGAAGAGCTTAAAAAAGAATTGAGAGTAGGTCCTCTTTAAAGGTTTTGTAGAATTCACTGGTGAATCCATCTGGGCCTGGGCTTTTGTGTTTGGGGAGACTTTTGATTACCGATTCTATTTCCTCGATGGAGATAGGTTTGTTGGAGGTATTCCAAATCTTCTTGTTGCAGACTTGGGAAGCTATAGGAATTCAGGAATTTGTCCATTTCTTCTAGGTTCTCTTGTTTTGTGGCATACAGGCTCTCATAGTAATCTCTGATGATCTTTTGAATTTCTGTGTTTTCAGTTGTGATGTCTCTGTTTTCATTTCTGATTCTATTTATTTGGGTTCTCTCTTTTCCTTTTCTTACAAGTCTTGCAAGTGGTTTGTCAATCTTGTTTATTTTTTTCAAAAGAACCAGCTTTTGGTTTCGTTGATCTTCTGGATTGTTTTTTGACATTCCATCTCATTGATTTCTGCTCTAAGTTTTATTATTTCTTTCTTTCTGCTTGGGTTGTGCTCCTTTTGTTGATCACTCTCTAAGATCTTAAGTTGTGAAGTCAGACTGTTTATGATGGCCTTTTCTTCTTTTCTGATGAATGCCTGAAGAGCTATGAACTTGCCTCTTAACACTGCTTTTTGCTGTATCCCACAAGTTCTGGTAATTCATGTCTTCAGTCTCATTTGTTTCAAGGAATCTTTGGATTTCCTCTTTGATTTCTTTTATGACTTGCTGGTTGTTCAGCAGTGAGCTGTTTAGTTTCCAGGTACTTGGTATTGGTCTCCGTTTTTGTGTACAATTAACTTCTATTTTCAGTGCATCATGGTCTGAAAAAAAATAGTTGGCACAATTTCTATCTTCTTGATTTTATGGAGGTATGATTTATGGCTCAGCATGTGATCTATTTTTGAGTATGTTCCATGTGCACTGGAGAAGAAAGTGTATTCAGCTTTTTGGGGATGAAATGTCCTGTATATGTCTACCAGCCCTCTTTCTTCCATCTTCTCTTTTAGGGCCAGTATTTCCTTGGTAAGTTTCAATCTTGTTGTTCTATCCAGGGTTGATAGAGCAGTGTTGAAGTCTCCAACTACAATTGTGTTGCTGTCAATGTCTTCTTTGAAGTCTATTAGTAGTTGTTTTAGGTATTTTGCTGGCCCCTCGTTGGGTGCATATATGTTTAATAGCGTGATTTCTTCCTGATATACCCCTTGACTATTAACAAGTGACCTTCACTGTCCCTTCTGACCTTCTTCAGTCTGAAGTCTATGTTGTCAGATACCAGTATGGCTACCCCAGCCTTTTTGGATGGGTTGTTTGAGTGAAGGATTGTTTTCCAGCCTTTTTATTTTGAGCCTGTCTTTGCTCCGATTGTTCAGGTGTGTTTCTTGAAGACAGTAGAATGTCGGATTCAATTTTGTGATCCATTTTGCCACTCTGTGTCTCTTAACTGGTGCATTTAGACCATTGACATTGAGAGATATTATTGTCATGGGATTTTGTGCCATCTTTCTGTATAGGTTGGTTGTTCTTTTGGGTTATGTCTCGTCTTATAGTAGATCATTCAGTCCTTCTTTTAAGGTTGGTTTTGATTTTACAAAGTTCCTAAGCTGTTGTTTATCCAAGAAGTTGTATATCTGTCCTTCAAATCTGAGTGAGAGTTTAGCTGGATAAAGAATTCTTGCTGAGGCGTTCATTTCATTAAGTTTTTTTTACTATATCCCACCACTGCCTTTGGGCTTGGAGGGTGTCTTCTGAGAAGTCTGCTGAAAGTCGAATGGATGCTACTTTGTACACAATTTCCTTCTTTGATCTTGCTGCCTGAAGAATTCTGTCTCTGTCTATGGCATCCATTACTTTGACTAGGATGTGTCTTGGGGTCTTTCTATTGGGGTCTCTTCTTCCTTGTAGCAGCGTCGGGCTTCTTGGATCTGGATGCCTTCATCCTTTAACTCGGGGAACTTTTCAGCCAGGATGTTTTTAACTGTTTTAATTTCCTTGGGGTTACTTTCCTGTCCCTCTGGGACTCCGATGATTCTTATGTTGTTCCGCCTGGCTTCATCCCATTGTTCTCTGTTCCATTGCTGATCCATTTTCCGATCTTTTTCCATCTTATGTAGTTCTCTGAGTGCTTTCTGCAGCTCATCTTCAGTCTCACTGATTCTCTCTTCCGCTGCTGTCATCCTACTGTTGAGAGCCCCGATTGTGTTTTTCATTTCATCTACTGAGTTTTTTAGTGATGATATTTCTCTTTGCATGGTTCTGATTTCTGCTCTCATTTCCTCCCGTAGTTTATTGACTGCCCTTTCAACTGCTTCGTTTATGTTCTCCTGTATTTTATTGGACATCTGCTCAATTTTTTCGTTGAGCTCCTTAAACATCCTACCAATTTCCTCTCTAATTTCATTGTCAGAGTGATCATGAATATCTGTATTCTTTTTGATTCTTCATGGTCAATTCCTTCATCTGTTCTTCGAGCTGGGGATCTGCGTTGTTTTCCCATGGTGTTGCGGTGTTCAGGGCTAGATTCCTCTAGTGTACTGTTTCTTTTTTCTTGAGGGTATTACCTACCCTTGGTGTTGAATTTCCTAGTTTTAGTAATAATAAGCGGCCGCATAAGCGGCCGCCTACGGCCAGCCACGCACCCCTAGAGACTCTACCTGAGATGCAGACAGGCCGGGTGAGAGTTCAAAATGACGGTTTACTTCCGGTTCCGCTCGGACTTCTGGGGGTTGTAGTTCCACCTTCTTGGCAGTGCTTTTAAAACCATATGTAATTCCAGGGATCAAACCCTTTTGGCTTCATACAAGCCAAATGCCCTATCCACTATACTATCATTCTGGCCCCTCAAGTATATTCTAAATAATGGGAAACAATGACCAGATTATTGGTTAAGTGTACATATGTCATTTTTTTGCATTAAGTTAATAAATTTATGTTGTATTACTCTTAGTAAGGTTGGTTTTGAATTAATGATCCAGTTCCAGTTTACCAAGCTTCTCAAAGTATCATTAAACATATTTTACTTAAGCAAATGTAAAATTGTTTGGACATTCATTTCTATTAACCCTTATAGACCTCTTAGTTCTTTAGATTCAGGAAAGAAAGCAACTAATTCCCAGGCATTGACAGGTGAAATAAGAAGGTGAAGACTCTCATTTGTTACTGACAGAAAAATCAAACACAAATAAATAAAACAACAATTCTGATTCTATTTAAAATTTAATTTTGATGAGAGCAGGTGCTAGTTACAACTGAGACCAGACTTGCAGTTTTGCATCTTTACTTCTTGTTTCTTTACAGAAAAATATTCCCTCTGCTAGAAGCACAATGGTGGCAACCATCAAATTACATCCATTTACATAATTTCCGCTTTCCACTACTGCTTCTCTATTTGTTGGCTCCATCTTCACTTTGTGATGCAAGAGGGCAGAAAGCCACAGCCCACTTGCTTCCTACACTTTCAGCAGCAGAAATCAATCTCTTTCCTACTTAGTCCAAGAAATGAGAATTGAGTCCCATGGACTACCAGTGTTCATTTCTGTGCCAAGTTCTATTGCCAGGGGCTGATCAAACTTGGAGCACTTGCATACCCTGGAGCTGGGAAGGAGGTGGTTCAGTTGTACCCCATTTAGCCCAAGTAGAGGTGTTATGCTGATATGTTTATGTGCCATAACCAGGAAGACTGTTGTGTTCTGTCCCAAATTCAGTTCACTCTTGTTGGAGAATAGTTCTTCTTCTACCTTTTTAAAAGTGAGTGCTTCTTCTAAAAGCATAGTAAAAACAATTCTGCAGTGTATCCAATTACTAAGATCTAGGTGAAATTGCTTTGAAAAAATACTATATCAAACACATAATTGACTGCTATTTTAATTCACTCTTGCCCAAAGATAGAAAAAATTAAAGTTAATTGTTAAACTTCTTAATGGAAATATGTCTTAAATTCTAAAAAAGAAAGTTAATGAAGAAATAAGATTGACTGAAACAACAATAATCACAGCAATAAAAAATCATTAGCAATAACTCAAATTTGTGAAGTCAAATAAATCTAAAGACAAAGTCAAACATTTACTGCCTTATAAATAAATGACACATATTCTTTACTGATAATACCAAATCACCCTCTCTGGGGAGGGACAGTCCCTGGGGACACACCCAGTAGTACTCAGGGTGTACACTCAGGGATCACTCCTGGTGGTGCTCAGTGGTCTATATGCAGTGTTGGGGATTGAAGCTGGTTTTAAAGCAAGTGGCCTATATGATGTACTATCTCTCTGGCCCCTAAGCCTCACTTGTAAGTCAAACACTTGTGAAAACTTTCTACTCCCAATATATATGATCCATGCACAATACTCCTCCTGGACTATTTTCTCCCCTTCCTTCTTTATTTTGTTTGCTTTTCTTTCCTACTTTCCTTTCTTTTTCCTTCCTTCCTTCCTTCCTTCCTTCCTTCCTTCCTTCCTTCCTTCCTTCCTTCCTTCCTTCCTTCCTTCCTTCCTTCCTTCCTTCCTTCCCCTTCTTCTTTCCTTCCTTCTTCCTTCCTTCCTCCTTCCTTCCTTCCTTCCTTCCTTCCTTCCTTCCTTCCTTCCTTCCTTCCTTCCTTCCCTTCCTTCCTTCCCTTCCTTCCTTCCTTCCTTCCTTCCTTCCTTCCTTCCTTCCTTCCTTCCTTCCATCCTTTCTTCTTTCCTTTCACAAGACTCACAAATAATTTCTGTACAAAGCAGTATCCTGTGCCCTGGGATTCTATGATAAGGAATGATGGCAATTATGATGGAAATGACTCCTGTTCCTCAGGTGTAATAATTAATTAAGAAAAGAGATATTTGGGCTGGAGCAATACTACAACAGGTAGGACACTTGTCTTACATGTAGTCAACCTCGGTTTGTTCCTTGGCACCAAATATGGTCCCCATAACTCCACCCGGGGTGATCCCTGAGCAAAACAGCAGGACTGAGTCCTGAGTACTGCTGAGTGTGGCCAAAAAGACCAAACAAAAGAAAAATAAGAGATACTAATCAATGTATACAATATATTGAGACCTATAAAATTATGCTATGTATTAGTAGAACTTGATTTAGTGAATGTATATTTGTGTGTGTGTGAGAGAGAGATGTGATTGTGAGATTTAAAAAAATACACAAGATTTCAGAGGAGAAAACACTTGATATGAGATCTAAGACTTGACAAACTAAAATTTGTGTTAGGATTGAAATAATTCTAGGCAGAGGCCTAATAGGTTAAAGTCCCAAGATAAAAATATGATATGAAAACAAACTAAAAGGGATCTTTGGAGGCTAAACTCAGAGAGAAAACTGGTATAAATTAAGAAAGACTGAGCAATGCAAACAAAAATAAGATTAGTCAGAAATTTATAGACCAAGTTAAAATCTTAGAGTTTTACTCTGTAATTAATGGAATGTAATTAGTTATTTGTTTTAAAAATATGTCTACAAGGCTTCCCACTGTTACCATTTCTATTCAATATAGTACTGGAAGTACTTGCCATAGCAATCATGGAAGAAAAAGACATTAAGGGCATCTGGATAGGAAAGGAAGAAGCCAAGCTGCTGTCACTATTTGCAGATGACATGATATTATACCTAGAAAATCCTAAACTCTCTCCCAAGAGGCTCCTAGAAATACTAGAATCCTATAGCAGAGTGGCAGGGTACAAAATCAGTATCCAAAATTCAATGGCCTTCCTATACGCAAACAATGAAAGGGAAGAAAGGGACTTTAATGAAACTGTCCCATTCACATTTGCGCCACAGAAAATCAAATACCTAGGAATCAGTTTGACAAAGAACATAAAGGATCTCTACAAAGGAAACTACAAAAAGTTACTCAGGAAATAAAAGAAGACCTGAAGAAATGGAGACACATTGCCTGTTCATGCATTGGAAGAATTAACATTATCAAATTAGTAATACTCCCTAGAGCTTTATATAGATTCAATGCTGTCCCTATAAAGGGATGTTCTTCAAAGAAATTGACCAAACACTCATGAAATTTGTATGGAATAATAAACTTCCATGAATAGCTAAAGCAATCCTTGGGAAAAAGAAGATAGAAGGTATCACTTTTTCCAACCTCAAACACTACTACAAAGCAGTCATAATTAAAACAGTGTGGTATTGTTATAGAGATAGACCTGTAGACCTATGAAATAAAACTGAATATCTTGAAATACACTCTCAAATATCACTTGATCACTTGACTTCCCGTAGATCATTGGTTACTCGAGCGGGCACCAGTAACAGATCAATATGTCCTGTCACATGCGAGATAGCCCAAGAGCATCTGCCCACTCCAGGAACATAAAGAGCCTAAAAACCATTCCATCAAGTCATGGGAATGAGGTCTATAATTGTTACTGGTATTTGACATGTCAAATATGACCTGGGTAGCTTGCCAGGCTTTGCCGTGTGGGTGGGATAATCTTCTAGTCACCTCAAGACTCTAGCATTTATTGATGAACCTCGCAGCAGAGCCAGGCTGCAATCAGTTCTTCTGCGGGTGGAGTTCTGACGAGAAAGGAGTCTGGATGTGGAAAATGGCTACCCCCATGGTGTGGGGGTTCCTCTGGCTTCTTGCAAGGCTCTGCTGGGGTAGTGGGCCAGGGCTAGAGCCCGCCATGCATCCTGGATACCAATCACTTAATCTTCGATAAAGAAACAAAAAATATTAAATGGAGCAAAGAAAACCTCTCCAAAAATAGGTGCTGGGAAAACTGGGCAGCTACACATTAAAAAAAAAACTTAGACCTCCTTCTAACACCATGCACAAAAATAAGATGAAAATGGATTATAGATTTCAAAATCAGACATGAATCTATAAGGTACATCAAAGAAAACAGGAAAAATGGTCTACGATATCAAAACGAAAGGCATCTTCAAAGATGAAGCACCACTGACAAAGCAAATGGAAGCAAAGATAACCAAAGAGGATTATATAAAATTGAAAAGTTTCTGCACCTCAAAAGAAACAGTGACCCTTCCACTGGACCCCTACTCCCTGCAGCTCCCTACTCTCCCCACAAGGTGCGTTCCGCAGCAGGCACTCCCCCGAGGCACTCAGTTCCAGGCTAAAGGGCTGGAACTTTGAGAAGGGGACCAAGCCACACCCAGCTTCTTCGGATCTTCCGCCTGACTACTTCCACCCTGACCCCCTGACTTGGAACCACCCACTGACACCCCAAAATTCAAAACCGCACGGACACATAATATCTATCTACCTGATACCACTGAGCATTTGCCTCTACATTCTTTGCTATTCATCCCAAACTGCAAAGTAATTCAGGCACCTACTAACTCTATTGACTAGTCACCCAGAACACATATTTTCAACCTATGATAGTCATTATGGTAAAGCAACACAGAATTCCTTCAAGCTCTGTGATTGAAGTCACTAATACAGATGAGTCTAGCAATAATGATGAGCTATATAACCTTTCTGAAAAGGAATTTTGGAAGGAACTGTTAAAGATGCACAAGGAACTCAAAGAAACAATGGAATACAAAGTCAATAAAATACAGGACATGAGAGCAGAATTGAGTAAAATTCAGAACAAAGTACAAGCAGAAATGACAGATATTAAAAATGAAGTAAGTGAACTGAAAAACACAGTGGAAGGCCTCCAAAGCAGAGTAACAGCTACTGAAGAAAGAATTAGTGATCTCGAAGACGAGGTTAAGAGATTCTGTAGACAACACCAGAAGATAGAAAAAAGCCTCACAATCAACAAACAGACTACCAAAGAAAACCGGGATGAAGCCAAAAGGAACAACATATGCATCATTGGGGTCCCAGAAGGGCAAGAAGAAAACCCAGATGAATAAGAAACTGTCAAAGCCATCATCGCTGAGAAGTTCCCCGAACTGAATAAATCATGCTCCCAGATAGAGGAGGCCAGTAATACCAGCTAAAAGAAACCACAATAAGAATACTCCAAGTCACATGCTTATTAAAATGACAAAAACGATAAACAGAGATAGAATACTGAAAGCAGCAAGATCAAAGAAGGAAATCACATACAAAAGAGCATCCCTAAGATTTACAGCAGACTTCTCAGATCAAACACTCCAGCCCCAAAACAATGATGAGATATTGTGAAAAGACTCAATGAACTGTAGACCTCACCAAGAATTCTTCACCCAGCTAGACTTACTTTCAGATGTGAAGGAAAGATACACAACTTCATGGATAAACAACAACTCAGGAAATTCATAGACTCAAAACCAACTTTAAAAAGAAGGAATGAAGGGTCTATTGTAAACTAAGACAACCCAAAATCACAACAAGTTTAAACAGAAAGATGGCACAAAATCCAATGACAATAATCTCATTATTGTCACCAATTAAGAGACACAGAGTGGCACAATGATTAAAAAAACTGAATCCAACATTCTGCTGTCTACAAGAAACACATCTGAATAATCAGAGCAAACACAGAGTCAAAGTCAAAGGCTGGAAGACCATTCTCCATGCAAACAACTCCTCCAAAAAGGTGGGTGTGGCCATACTCGCATCTGACAATATAGACTTCAGGCTGAAAAAGGTTAAAAGGGACAATGAAGGCCATTTCTTAATAATTAATGGGTATGTATACCAGGAAGAAATCACACTACTAAACATATATGCACCAAACGAGGGGCCAGCAAAATACTTAAAATGACTATTATTAGCCCTCAATGAAGACTTTAACAGTAGCAAAATAATAGTCGGAGACTTCAACACTGCTTTATCGACTATGGATAGATCGATGAGACTGAAACTCACCAGGGAAATACTGGACCTGAAGAAAGAAATGGAAGAAAGAGAGCTGGTCTATATATACAGGACTTTTTGTCCCAAGAAAGCTAAATACACATTTTTCCAGTGCACATGGAACATTCTCCAAGATAGACCATATACTGAGCCACAAAGCATACCTCAACAAAATAAAAACGATAGAAATTTTGTCAACTATCTTTTCAGACCATGAAGCACTGAAAATAGTAGTTAACCATACACAGAAGCAGGGAGTCAAACCAAACACCTGGAAACTGAACAGCTCACTGCTGAACAACAAATGGGTCATAGAAGAAATCAAACAGGAAATCCAAAGATTCCTGGAAACAAATGAAAATGAAGATACCACCAACTATCAGAACTTGTGGGACACATCAGAAGCTGTGTTTAGAGGAAAGTTCATAACTCTGCAAGCACTCATAAGGAAAGAAGAAAAGGCCCACATAAATAACCTGACCTCACAGCTGAAAATATTAGAAAAAGACCAACAAAAGAAGCCCAACCCATGCAGAAAGAAGGAAATAATAAAACTTAGGGACGAAGTCAATGAGCTGGAAACAAGAAAAAACAATCCAAAAGATTAATGAAACCAAGATCTGGTTTATTGATAAATTAAACAAGATCGACAAGCCACTGGCAAGACTTGTAAGGACAGGAAAAGAAAGAAACCCAAATAAACAGAATCAGAAATGAAAATGGTGACATCACAACAGAAAAGACAGAAATCCAAAAGATCAGCAGAGATTCTACGAAACATGAGAACCTAGAAGAAATGGACAAATTCCTGAAGTCCTATAACCTCCCACAATTGAAACAAGAAAACCTCCAATACCTGAATAAGCCTATCACCATCAAGGAAATTGAAACAGTAATTAAAAGGAGAAAATCAGGCAGACCATGTGAGCTCTATAAATGCAGTCACCAGCCTTGTACTTGGGTGAATCCTTTTCTTCTCTTCAAGCCTCCGACTCACTCAAATCTTTCATTTTCCTTCTTGGATCTTCTGCTTCTTGAAGGAAACAAGTGTACAAGAGTCAGCAGAGCCCAGCCAGCTGAAGGGACCGGTCACAGAAGCTGCATAGGCTCGCCACCCCAGCAGAGCCTTGCAACAAGCCAGACGACACCCCCACTCCTAGTGGGCCTCCATTTTCCATATCGCAGCCCAGCTCATCGAGATCCACTCTGCAGCAGTCTTTTTAAAAATCTGGCCCAGGTATGCTGATCCAGAGACTCACAGATATTGGGCAGAGTTGCTACTGGCTCTTCCTGTGCCCAGCCACTCATGAGGTGCCCGCGAGGGATGGCCTGTTCTAGCCCTGACCCGCCACCCCATCAGAGCCTCGCAACAAGACCAGACAACCCCCTCACTCCATGAGGGCCTCCATTTTCCACATCCGGACTTCCCTTCGTCAGAACTCCACCCAGCAGACCAGCCTATCACAGCCCGCGCGCCAGGTAATTTCGCCGTTCAGTTCATCAATAAATGCTGGATTTACAGATGACTACAAGAATATGCTACCCGACGGCAGAGCCTGGCAAGCTACCAGTGTCATATTTGTTATACCTAATACCAGTAACAATGATAGACCTCATTCCCATGACCTGATGGAATGGTTTGAAGCTCTTTATGTTCCTGGAGCAAGCAGGTGCCCTTGGGCTCTAATTGCATGAGACAAGACATATGGAGATGTTGCTGGTGCCCGCTCAAGAAAATCGATGATGAACAGGAAGACAGTGATACAGTGACAGTAAATTAAAAGTCTGCCCAAACACAAAAGCCCAGGTCCAGATGGGTTCACTAGCGAATTCTACCAAACCTTTAAGGAGGACCTACTGCCTGTCCTGTTCAAGCTCTTCCAGGAATTAGAAGAAACAGAAACACTCCCAAACAGCTTCTATGAGGTACATATCACCCCTGATACCCAAAGCAGGGAGAGACAACACAAAGAAGGAAAATTACACACAAAACTCCTTGATGGTCCAGCCCTTTTGGAAAACAATATGGTCATCCCTCTGAAAACTAGATATTGAGCTCCCATTTGATCCAGCAATAGCACTCCTGGGAATATATCCTGGAGACCCAAAAACACATAGCAGAAACACTATCTGTATTTCTTTATTCATCGCAGCACAATTCACTATAGCTAGAATCTGGAAACTACCTAAGGGCCCAAGAACAGAGGACTAGCTAAAGAAACTGTGGTACATCTACACAATGGAATACTATGCAGCTTTCAGAAAAGATGAAATTATGAAATTTGCCTGCAAATGGATTGACATGGATATTATCATGCTGAGCAAAATTAGTCAGAAGGAAAAGGACAGATATAGAATGACTGCATTCATTAATGGGATATAAATATATACAAGTGTTTTACTAAATGTGGGGAAATGGTAATGCCAAACAAGAATTCAGCATTGAATATACACAAAGAGACTTACATG
The DNA here is from genome assembly GCA_021461705.1 of Cryptotis parvus. Lineage (NCBI taxonomy): Eukaryota > Metazoa > Chordata > Mammalia > Eulipotyphla > Soricidae > Cryptotis > Cryptotis parvus. The sequence continues at coordinate 9,207 of JAJIBD010031107.1, read as the reverse complement.
ATAAACCCTAAATGTCTGCAGGGCTCACCGCAATGTGTAAAAGAAGAGGGAGAGAGCTACAGAGACAGAGAGAGACAGAGAGAAAGAAAGGAAAAAGGGGGTGCCTACTATAGAGGCAGCCTGGGCGTGGGTAGGAGGGAGTGTGAGTACATTGGTGGTGGGAATGAGGCCACTGATGGAAGGATGGGTGTTGGAAAACTGTATTACTGAGAACCAATTATGAACACCTTTGTAACTGTATATCTAACAATTGTATAATAAAAAATTTAATAAAAAGAAATTGAAAAACATATGACTTTAATGACAAATGGAGATTAAGTTTCATGGCCCAAGAGTGGAAGTGTAGAGATCAGTTAGGTGTGGTTTCAGGGGAAAAGACTATTCAGTGGATTTATATATGAGAATTGAGGGAAAGGGAGGTAATGTAGACTGTATAAAATTTCTACATGGTTCAAAAGGCTCAGCCAGAGCCTGGTCGTGTCCTACATAGCTCCTAGGGCCTACTCACCATGCAGGCGGCCGCGCCTGCTGGACTCGGAGCAAGGATTGAGGGCCTCCACTCAGACCCCAGCCTCCAGGCCCTGTGGGTGTGGCCCTGAGCTCCAGCCACCACAGCCAACAGCCACAAGACAGAGACTTCAGATCCACGGCTAGTAGGCACACAGCGGCTCTGCCACTGCAGTTTAATCTTTGACTCAATGTATTTTAACACCAGGTTCTTTCAAGATCTTTCTCACTTGTACACTTCAACGATTATTCTATTTGCATCAAACTGGAGAGGTTATGGGGAATGAGGAATTATGATGCCACACTAGAACTCACTATTAAATAATTAGATAAATACATCATACATTATTAGTATCCATAGGACAAGCCATAAAGTGTAGTAGAAGAGAGATTGGGAAATACAGGGACATAGACAGATAGATAAGTAAAAAATATGCCTGCAATGGGGGCAGGCAGGGTTTGGGTGGGTGTGTTTGGGAATTGGGTGGTGGGAATTGGCACTGGTGGAGGGATGGGTTCTGGAACACTGTATTGTAGAGACCCAGTTATGAACATCCTTGTAATTCTATATATCACATGGTATAATAAGGATTGGGGAAGATGAAGGAGAGACGGAGAGAGACAGAGAAAGGGAGCGAAGGAAAAAATGCCTGCTCTGGAGCTGGGAGAGGGGGAATGTGGGGACATTGGTGGTGGGAATGGGGCGCTGGTGAAGAGATGGGTGCTGGAACAATATATGACTGAGACCCAATTATGAACATCTTTGTAATGTTGTTCTCATGGTGGTAAAATAAAAAATAAAAAAAGATTAAATAAAATGGAATTTAAGGGGCGGGAGGCGATAGCCCTGCGGGTAGGGCATTTGCCTTGCACGCGGCCAGCCTGTGCCAGCCCGAGTTTGATCCTTGGCATCCCATATGGTCCCCGAGCACAGCCAGGAGTAATTCCTGAGTGCAGAGCCAGGAGTAACCCCTGAGTGTTGCCGGGTGTGACCCAAAAAAGCAAAAAAAAAAAAAAAAAAAAAAAAAAAATGGAATTTAAGAAAAAAAAAATTCTACATGGTTCAAGGTTGACTAAATTCATCAAGAATTGGTTTACTGAGAGACTCATAATTGAGATGGTGACTGTGCTTTTGAATATATTAAATTTGAGCCTTTGAAATATCTAAATAGCAATTTTTCAATTAGGCGATTCATAAGTCAAGTTTAAAGTGTAGGATGGGAAATAAAATTTAAAGAGTCATCAACCTGTAAATAATATTTAAAGGCATGGGAATGGATGGGTTTACCTAGAGAGAGGGTAAAGACTGAAAGGAAAAAGAAAGTCTCACCTTGATCTTTGAGAACCCCCACATTTATTGCTGAGGTGGAGGAGTATGAAGCAGCAAATGAGACAGAGATGGCGAGACAGATAAGTAACATGAAGAGCAGCAGAGGATGAGAAGGAAAGCAGTGATTCACAAAGGAGGAAGTGGTCAAATGTCAAATGCTAAGAGAAGCCATCTACAGTAAAGCCAAAAATATGACCCAATAAACCTGGTGATAGCAAAGTCATTGGTGACATGAGTTTTGTTTTGGGGAGTTTGGTATGGTGGGGAGTCAGATTTAAGTGAGTTGAAGGACTTCTGACTTTTGATTCTGACCTACTATAATTCCACATCTGTCACTTGAACACTTGACTCAACTCCAGTCTACAAGACCATCCTTCCTTTTCTAATCTCTTTGAAACTCAGTTCTTGGTTATGGATCATCCAGCATCCCAGAGGCACATGAGTTTTTCCTTAAGTGAAAATAATTGAAGTCCTACCCATCTAAGTAATGAGATATTGACCTTGGGCTTCAATCCAGACTTTACCTAATTGCAGAAAATTGGACAGTTACTTTACTTTCCTCATCAGTGGGTTGAAGACAAATCATGCACATTTTAGGCTGTCACAGTAGACTGTTAGTCCATGATAATTATTCAATATATAGTGGTTAATTTCTCCTTGTCTCTAAAGAGATGAAATCCCTTAACCATTTTTCACAGTAACTTTCCTAAATGAGTAAAGATGTTTCTCAAGGAACATCAAGAAGTTATAGATACATTTCTGGTGACATTTACTCATTCAGAATTTATTTATTCATCTTCTTATGTGATAGAACTGATCAAGTAGACAAATACAACATAACCTAGTCATGAACAAAATGATTATAAATTGTGGCATATTCTGGGAAGGAAAGGTGAAAGGTGATGGGAAATGAAGTGACAGGTTGGGACTGCTCCAAGCAAAGTCTGATAATCTTTCAAGTGAGTTTCAATGTGAAGGGAATGAAGGAAGGAAAGAAAACTATCTCTCTTGACCTTTATAGACAGGGTGACCTGTCTATAGACAAATCATAGACCCCAGATGATTGTTGAAATTTTTAAAAAGGAATCGTGAGAAAAACTTCACAATTATTCCTAAAATGTTACATTAGGTCTTTAATTTGGTGTAGAGATTACTTTTAATAGGAAACATCTGAGGCTAAGGTCACTTCACTTGATCACTTGAATCCCCTTATTCATCGATTTGCTCGGCGGGCACCAGTAACATTTCCATTGGACCCTATCACGTGCCAATGAAGCCCAATGGCATCTGGTTGATTCAGGAATATGAAGAGGCCTGAAACCGTTCCTTCAGGGTCTTGATAAGGAAGTCTGACCATCTTGTAGGTGGGCAGCCACGTGATCTTTTGACATCCCGTGGGATCCAGTCGATAACGGCTCTAGTCCAGCGGTTGTCTCCAAATCGCATTACATGTCCATCCCATCTGATTTTTTGATGCCTTGGCAAACAAGGCTAAGGTAGAATTTCTTTTTGCAGTTTTCTGAGAAATATTTTAATGTAAATGACTTGATTGAATTTAATAAACCAAAGCAAGAATAGAGAGAGAAAGTGAAAAAAAAGAAACTTTTAAAGAAACTTGTTATATAATGGAATTGAGGAAATAACAGCCTTTTGGAGAAGAAATCTTCTATACTTAGAAAAATCAGCAGTTAAAATGATTGCTGGAATTTTGGCATCAGACATTCCACATATTAGTTTCTTTTGTAGGATGAGAAATTGGAAAAAAAAGACTGTTCTTTCTAGCAATAAAATCCTGGTCTTGATTTTAAAGTCCTTTTTTTTTATTTACATTGGTTCTTCGCCAACACTTCCCTCACTTTAAATTTCAAATAAAGTCAGTATTTGCTGTCCTATTTTTAACTCTAACCCTCTCTCCTGCTCCTGCTCTTCACCAAAATGTGAAGATTGGTTGGCTTGCATTCCAAGTTTCCAATTAGCAGCTGAAGAAAGGCCTTGCTGACATTTGCTGCCTTCCCAGTTCTCTGGTAGGGAAATAAATGCTATTTTTCTGTCTGGGTTGGTTGGGGGGTGGGTAGATGGAGAGGAGAGGATTTATTAAAAATCTCACTGCTATTAATGTCATCAGGAAGAGAGGTTCCTGCTTCTGAGCAGTGACAGTAGCCTTACTGCCTCTCTGATGCTCCTCACAGAAGCTCCATGCTAGGTAACAACAGCAGGAGGACTGTTATCAACATCCATCACTCTCCATTTAGATGCTGCTGTTCTAGACAGAACAGGATCATGGTCCTCAGTGGTTCCCTTAGGTTCTATTCAAAAGACTCTCTAAGAGCAACTCCTCTCCCGGGGACTCTAATGAGACAGTCCAGTAGTTACTGTCATTTGGAACGCAACAGTGCTTTCTTTCGCAGCACTCCTAACATCTTAAGTCATTTGTCATTTTTGGATGCCTGGAGAGCTTTGTGCTGCTCTAGTGACACTCTCAGCTTATATATGTGGAGCCCTGTATGTCAATTACCTTGACTCCGTCCACTTTTAACTAACTTCCTTCCTTCCTTATTTACTGAATATCAGAGCTTTTCCTGGCAGCATGTATGGTGAGTAGGCCCAACCAGAGTATAAAATGGTTGGGTTTTTGGAAATAGTTCACAAAAAGTCATGGCAAATGCCCTGGTGAGAATTTATTCCCCCCACCCCCACATGAGGGGGTTAGGTGGGAAGTTAGATGTTGGGTGCTTCGGGGACCATATGCAATACTACGGACTGGGTCAGGGTCAGTCACATACTTATAAGGCAAGCTCTTTAACCCCTGTACCACATCTCAGATGCTGAACTCATTCTTCTGAAGGCTTGGGTCTGAAAACTGTCAGGACATGTGAGACTCAGGAAGCGCAATGGAGGTTGCCATGGGGCATATGAAGGCTGGGTTATCAAACTTGTACTTATGCACACGTGAATGCCCTTGGGACTCTCTAAATTGATTAGTAAGATGAGGATGGATGTATATGTAGTTAAGACCTCATATGAGATGATAAGCACCCTACTGATTCTGAATTCTATCTGAAGGTCTGCAAATATTTGGGGACAGTTGAATTTTTTGTTTGGATTTCTGTAAAACACTGTAAATGAAGTGTTTGTTAAACAATTAAGTAATTAACTATCTCACATGATATTTTATGGATCAAAGAGATAGTATAGTAGGTGGGTTGCTTGCTTTGTATGCAGGAGACCTGAGTTTAATTCCCAAAACCACATACATGGTCTTCCAAGCCCTGACAGGAGTGATCCCTGAGCAAAGAGTCGGGAGTAAGCTCTGACAGAGCACAACTGAATGTTACCAAAACATCAACATAAATTTATTTCTTCCTGATCACTTGATCACTTGACACCCCTTTACTCATCGATTTGCTCGAGCCGGTGCCAGTAATATTTCCATTTGACCCTATCACATGTCAGTGCAGCCCATGGCATTTGCTTGCTTCAGGAATACAAAGAGCCTCAAACCATTCATTCATGGTCTTGACGAAGAAGTCTGACCATCTTGTAGGTGGGCGGACACGTGATCTTTTGACATCCCATGGGATCCAGTCGGTAACGGCTCTAGTCCAGAAGTCTTCTCCAAATCACATTACATGTCCAGCCCATCTGATTTTCGATACCTTGGCAAATGAGAGGCTCTGGAACAGCAAAGGAGGTCGGAGCTCTGGTTTCCTTCTCTCACTTGAGCAAGGCGTGATATTCCATCCTGCATTCTCATCCTGCTTTCCGTAAGGCCCAGGTCTCTGAGGCCTATGTTAATGTAGGGAGAACTGTGAAATTGAAGAGATGTGCCCAGAGCTAGAGGTTCTTTGTCTTTTTTCTTCAATGCTTTTGAATGTTTTCCATGCCGATCAATTTCTCCTGTGCAGCTCAGGTTTTAGATTGTTCATCATGTTGCTTTCTCAACCTAGGTACACATAGCTGCTGCATTCAGAGATGTTTGTTCCATTGAGAGTGAATGGGGCCTCTGGAACTAGTTCATTTCTCATGAACATAGTTTTGTTGAGATTCACTGTAGATCTATCTTTCCACATTCTTGGTCAAAGTCAGTCAGCATTTTTGTCGCTTGGCTAATGTTTGGTGTTATTATAACGATGTCATCAGCAAAGCGGAGGTGGTGTAGTTGCCGACGGTCTATCTTCACTCCCAATCCTTCCCATTCTAATTGTCCCATGATGTTCTCGAGGGTGGCGCTGAAGAGTTTTGGTGAAATTGTATCACCCTGCCGAACCCCTGTTTTGACGTCGATGATCACTTCTTTGCAGAATGGTGAGATCCTGGTGGTGAATCCGTAATACAGCTCACGAAGGATCTTGATGTATTCAGTTTGAACTCCCTGTTTGGTTAGGGCTTTGATGACCGCTTCAGTCTCCACAGAATCAAAGGTATTCTTTAAATCAATTAATGTGAGACAGAGTGGCATCTTTTTTTTTTCTTTTAAAATTTTTTATTATACCACTGTGCGATGTACAATTAAAAAGATGTTCATGATGGGTTTCAGTCATACATTGTTTCAGCACCCATCCCTCCACCCAGTACCCTAGTCCCACCACCAATATCCCCAAATACCCTCCCCTCCCCCAGCCTGCCTCTATGACAGGCACTTTTCCTTCTCTTTCTCTCTCTCTCTCTCTCTCTCTCTCTCTCTCTTTTATTTTTTATTATACAGAGTGACATCTTGAACTCCCTAAAACTTCAATGAGCTTGGTTACCATGTGGATATGGTCGATTGTGCTGAATCCTTTATGGAAGCCAGCTTGCTCGCATGGTTGTCCTTCATCTAATGTTCTGCCAATCCTGTTCAGGATGACTTGAGTGAACAGCTTGTAGATGACAGACAACAGGCAGATGGGGTGATAGTTGCCAATGTCATGGATGTCTCTCTTCTTGAACAGTAGAACTGTCTTGCTGGTTTCCCATTGGGAGGGCACCTTGCATTCAGACAGGTAGCGTGTTAAGAGCCGGGCCAGTGTATTGATGAGTACAGAAGGCAGATAATGATGAGTAAAGTGTATTGATGAGTACTAAAGGTAGATAATTATTCCTGATAATGAAAGTAAAACTCAGACAGGTTGAGCAATTTGACCAACATCACAGAGGAGCTTCTAGTTTCTTAGGAATAATCCCAGTATCAGGTGTAATTTCTTATTTTAAATGAGAACTTGCTGAATTTCTCCTAGGAACATAGCCCCATATGATGACAAAATTCAAATAATGTTCTTAATGATAAGATGAAGCAAGTTATATAATAATATTAAAAATGTGGTTTATAGAAGCAGTTACTATAGGATAAAGTAGGCTGATGTTTCCCCCCCCACCCCACTCTTCTTGTTTTGTGGTTTTTTTCAGAATTGTTAAGAAAGGAAAGATTGTATGTTGTAAAACATACAAGTTTTGTACATTTATGTCTTGTACATTTATGTTCAAACCTCAGGAAGTACAGCATGAGGTTTTCATAGCCATTACTAGGCCATGTGATATATATTTTGAGTTTAGTATTCCACCAACATCATCACATCTGGTTTAGAAACGACGATTCTTTTTGTGGTGTGTGAACAATTTGGCAATTACTTATTACTTTCATGTCATAAACTTGTGAAAGTGGTTCAAACCATATTTCATTATTCTGCTAAATGGTATTAAGTGCTCATATGTACAGTGTGTTGTCCCAGATACTGGATACTATAAAATTCATATGAACAGTTACCACCTTAGGATTAACAGTGGTGGAGCGCACAGAGCCCTGGACCCTCCACAGCACCACTACCTCTTAGTTCCAGCAAACACCTCCTCTCCCCCTCATCAGGTGTGTGTGAACCTTGCAGTGCTCATGGAACCATCCACCCATATAACAAAATTGAAAAAACGCTAGTGTGTCCGTGCAAACTGATTACTATTGAAATTACATGAGGTACCAGTAAGCATACGTCCCTACATTCCTTGCCACCCACTCATCTCTGCAAAAACCCCAGACACCCACTTACTATACTATCTAGCCAACCAGGGCACACATTTGCAAACTACAATAGTCGTAATGATAAAGCAACACAGAATTCCATCAAGCTCAGTGAGTGAAGTCACTAGCCCAGATGAACCAAGCAATAATGATGAGCTATATAACCTCTCTGATAAGAAATTTCAGAAGGAATTGTTAAGGATGCTTAAGGAATTCAAAGAAGCAATGAAATATAAAATCAATAAAATACAAGAGAGAATGAGAGAAGAAATGAGGAAAATGCAGACCAAAATACAAGCATAAATGACAGATATTAAAAATGTGGTAAGTGAAATGAAAAACACACTGGAAGGCCTCTGAGCAGGGTAACAACTGCTGAAGAGAGAATTAGTGATCTCTAAGATGAGGTCCAAAAATTCTCTAGACAACAGCAGAAGATGGAAAAAAAAGACTCACAATTAATGAACAGACAACAGGAGCTAATCGAGATGAATCCAAAAGGAATATAATACAGATCATTGGGGTCCTAGAAGGGCAAGAAGAAAACCCTGATGAAGAAGAAACTGTCAAAGCCATCATTGCTAAGAAATTCCCAGAACTAAAGAACCCTTGCTCCCAGATTCAGGAAGTCCGAATATATCAGCTAAAGGAAACACCAATAAGAATACTTCAAGATAAATCCTAATTAGAATGACAAAAACCATAGATAGAGATAGAATATCTTGCTTTAAGCAGCAAGATCAAAGAAGGGAAATCACATACAAAGGAGCAATGCTAAGATTTACAGCAGACTTCTCAGATGAAACACTCCGAGACTGTGGTGAGATATTGTGAAAAGACACAATGAACTGCAGGCCTCACCAAGAATTCTTTACCCAGCTAGACTCACATTCAGATATGAAGAAAAGATACACAACTTCATGGATTAGAAACAAATCAGGAACTTCACACACCCAAAGCCAACTTTGGAAAGGACTGGAGGAGCTCCTGTAAGATAATACAAAACCCAAAAGCACAACAAGTTTAAATAGAAATATGGCAAACCAATTCCATGCCAATAATCTCTCTAAATGTCAACGTTCAAAATGCACCAATTAAGAGACACAGAGTGGCAAAATGAATTAAAAAAACAGAATCCAACATTCTGCTGCCTACAAGAAACACATCTGAATAAACAGAACAAACACAGACTCAAAGTCAAAGGCTGGAAGACAATTTTCAGGCAAACAACTCCAAAAAGGCTGGTGTGGCCATACTAGTATCTGACAATATAGACTACAGGTTGAAAAAGGTTAGAAGGGACAGTGCAGGCCATTTCTTAATAATAATAAGGGCTATGTGTACCAGGAAGAAATTACACTACTAAACATATATGCTA